>JAHWFP010149890.1:75855-92864 GCA_023313725.1 Lithobius niger | reverse complement strand
AACAACAGGGATGTAAACAGAGTCCAAACTAACTTTAAGGCCTGAGGAAGATAGTAGTAAACTATCGAAAATTCGCTAGACAGTGTGAGTGTCTTCTGTTGTGAAAGTGTGCGTTTTTCTGGTGACTTTTGTTCGTTTATACTTATACTGAATATCTTTTAGCACGTTTACCGATTGGTATAAATAACCAGCAGCGCGCAACCGTTCTCCCGTGAAAAATGCCATTCCAAGCGCACGCTAACGCAACTTGTCGGTTAGGCGCTCCAAGCGCTCTTCTCTTCTACAGGAACAGGAAATTCTAGTGCCGAGTAAGCAATCAACCACGCGATGCTCGAACGCACAACAAAATTGGCTGCTATTAATTACAAGTTGGTTTCAAGTTTTGATATTAATTAAAACAACTAAAATCTGAAATAAGAGCTGCAAGTTTTCATGAATTATTGCAAGAAACGCGTTGCAAAACGTAGGAAAATTCCTATTTTCAACTCGGTTTTCACGTGATTTGTATCATTGCAGCATGAGTAGGTGAACGTTTAAGAAATGGGCCTTTTTTTTTAGCGCGCAAAAAAAAAAACTCGCACGAAATTACGGTAATACAAGGGGCCAACACTGCGGTACCGGTTAATAGTAAGGTTGTTCTGATACCACTTTTAAACCCGATACAGATACTGGTGGAAAACAAAGTATTGGCAAAACCTATTGTCAGTATCAGAACAGCCCTATCCAAGTTTTTTCCGCAATGTAGTGGTTGCAGATTTTACACTTTAGGTATTGCGTCACTTGGTGCTTGTAGTGAACTGTTGTTACAAAGAAAATTTTTAGTAACTACCCATACTTGTAGCTAAGACTGTACCGAACCGAACATGGCCGAACAGAGGAGGTTCGGTTCGAGGTTCGGCATTTCAAAAGAAATATACCGAACCGAACATATTTCCACTTCTAGTTGACGGATTTTGATGTTCGACTGCACCATTTTGAAGGTTTTTTCGCTCGCTTCCTATTGGTCCAAACAACAAGCTCCTACCTCTAATCATTCAGAAGTTACGAGGGAAAATGTAAAGGCACAAGATTTTCTTGATGTTCAGACTTGGTTTACACGTCTGTTCACTTACAAGTTCATGTAAGCTGTAAGCTGTACAGGGTGTAAGCTGTAGAGGAGCAGGGCAACTCTGCCCCCCCCCCCCCCATCCCTGGGTGAAACTGGAAACTGTCGAAGATTTATAGAAAGAAATGCAAAAAGGGGGAGGGGCACTACCTCAGAATACCCCATTGCTCTTCCCCTCTCCCAATAATCCGCTCGCCCCGTCACTCCATTTTAACGTTTTTTTTTATTCAATCTTTCACCAACAGGCTTCTCCCCATATTAAGCACAAGGTAAACTTTACACCTCATAAGGACTCCAAATATATAAGGCATTTGAGTGTTTACTGTGACCATCATTTTTACAATCCGACAACGGTCTTAACGATCCGTGAATGGCAAAGGCACGACATATTATGCAGGTAGTCTGTGCCATACTTGAAACACCAACGCCACGACAAAAGCAAAACAAACTTCATTCACAAGGTATAGCCAAACTCATTAGCACCCATAACCCACGTCGTGCGAAGCATCGGCTTTAGCTTGTGTAAGACATTTACCTGATGATGCAGGACTGCAACTAATAGGAGTCTCGTTTGCAGGTGAAGGCAATTGAATGGCCAACGCCTCACTCTTTTGTCCACCCCTGTAATCGGGAAATTGGTAGCGGCTATCCAAATTCAAGCGGGCAGTCGGAACTAGAAATATATTTTTATTTTAATGTTTACAGCAATAATTACGAGATTTTCCACAATTTTTTTACAGGCGATTAAAAAAAATTGAAAAAAAAAAAAAACACAGTGAGAACGTGATACCCATGCAATACTGAAAAGTAATACGTTCCGGGCTTTGGGAGAACTTTTACCCATGGAATTTAAAACCTTGTAATTTCAGATTGATATACACATACAGACAAGTTTTACTTACATCGACCCCATTTTTGATTTTCTTGTTCTTGAATGCGACGGTCGTGACGGCGTTCATCGCGCGCCTTTTTGTTTCTGCGTCGACGACGTTTGTCAATCTCCTCTACAGTCAACAGAGACAAACATGCACATTAACAGACATCAACAAATATTCTTGTAAAACTTGTAACATTTACGTGAGGTAACTGCTGCTGAATCCTGGGTTTTTGGCAACCGAACTCCAGGCCTTTTCCAATCCAAACTTTGCCGATTAGTAGGTAATCAGTAGCATCGAATCGATTAGAGCAGAGTTTATGTCCTGAGACATTCCCAACGTATGATTAGCTAAGAGCAGATCTATCTTAATTTTGCACTTTCTCTGAGATGAAGTTGGATCATTACGGTTGCACTGATACCATCTTTACCAGTAAGATACTGATCCAGTATTATCGATCCAGTATAAAATTTTGCCGAAGCCAGTATCCAAAATTTGAAGCCCATTAAACTATCATAATAAAATGTAGTTTACTTCAAAGTCTGACAATTATTAAAATAAGCAATCGTAAATGGTACTCAACAGTTAAAAAGATAGCAACGGGGTACCAATCGACTTCCTGAGCAAAATGCCGTAAACCGCAGGTCCTTAGTTCAGTCATGCCCCAGAGTTACCGATACTGATCCTATCCAGTATCGGTGTCAGTGCAGCCTTTTGGATAATTAAGCTTTCACGCTAAAGGGGAATGTAATTAAAATAAGACACTCTTTAGAATACTGTTAGAACACTGTACTTTTTATAATACTCATGTTAGGGTGTGTACCATTGCTGTAGACGTTCGTTACTACGCTCGGTAGCTCACCTCGACAAGCAAAACAGACGGAACAAAACAATCCTATTGAGTTGATACCCAAAGTGACAGTGAGGAAACAAGATGGCGGCTCAGGCTACGAAAGTATGGTGGGAAACCCAAGCAAAGCATGCTGTCATTTAAATGGTGTTTAAATTTGGGCAGTTTGAGCATTAATAAGCTATTAATACTAAAGTGAAGTACTTACTGTATTTTGGAGATAGCAAGAACAAAATCTATTTCTTTTTATTCAATTTATTCAGAGACTGCTTCGCTTCAGTTTTACATATTTTAGTTGTTTCAGCAGCAAAAATGTAACACCCACAGATGCTTCGAGGAAAGTTTATTTAGGCGTACAATTTTTTTTCTTTCTTTTATCATTTCCGTTTTTAGGGCTCACTTTCGGCCTCAAAAATGGACCAAATGTGAGGGATTGGTGGGGGAAGGCAGTTGTCGTTAACTCATTGTCTCTGAACAAAGGTCTGTCGAAAAAGGGTTCGTACTCGCTGGTCAGCTTAACCCTTTTAGATCGAATGCTATTTTTCTTTTTACGGTGAAAAAGACTATGGCTACAACATGGCTGCCATGAACAAGTTGCTTGCCTTAGTGGTCAAGAAGCATAAAAAAATCACACACAATAATTATAATTATGCTGTAAATTATTGAACAGAAATATAAATCAAAAATTAAAAAAAAAACAATGTTTGACTACGTAAAAGTGCTAACGAAAATTTTCAACTTGCTTGGGAAACCTAGGAATCTTAACAGCCGCTGGCTATTCTTCCATTACAGAAGGTTTTTTAAAATACCGTACAAGTAGTAAAGCTGCTTTATTTCCTCAATATACAAGATTGTTTACTGGGCACTCCCCATTCTTCTATGGCCGCCATCTTGACCAGCTATCCTCATGCAACGCGCTCCTGCTACCTCTGGATGTAATCTTGTGACCAAAAATAATGGACATGATCTTGACTTGTGGACCCCCACGCGATCAAGGGTCACGTCCTGTAACAAACCAATTGTCCTTCAGCTGAAGGAGTTTTGAAACGGAACATTTGATTCGAGGAATAAAGGCAGTAACATACACAGTTGATGACATTTCTTGAAGGCAAGAAAAATGGGATTCCTGACTTGCGGCAGATGGAACCGCACGTTGTGTTGTTCCAACATTACGATAGCTGGACCTGCGGGCTCTTTCCAGCATGCAAAAGCATTTTCCAGGACTACTCCAGGACTTTACAGATTTTTCAATCACTTTTCCACGCCTGGAATTTCATTTTTATTTTACAGGCTGTTTTCAGGCCTTTTGTTCAAAGCTCCGTATGAATCCTAAATAAAACACTTGCGCAAAAAAATTTGATTAGGTCAACTTACCGGTAAACGATTCCAAAGTAGCTCTGGAAACCACAGGTGGCTTTAAAACCATTTCCACTACTTCAAAGTCACACGTTAGTGGCAAGTGACAAAGATAACGCAAACGGCGACGGATGTCCTGAAATAAATCTTTATCTTTATTGCTCCACTTAAAATAGTCAAATTTAAAAAAAAATCCCTAAAATCTAGAAATATTTTCACTTACTTCTGTCATGCCGAGACCTTCCTTTTCCACAATTATTCCTTGGATCGTGTTAGGACAGTGTTCCAGACTTCCGTACTCTTTCACCAACATATGCACATTCAATGCATGCAAATATATGTGCTGCCCATCATCCGCTAAAGGATAAAAAGAAAAAAAAATTCTAAGCGCTATTCCTAGCATGATTATAATTTAATTCATATAACTTTTAGTCCATTTTTAAAACGGATTACACTTTTAACACAAGTCGAGTCGACATTCCAAAATAATCGAATTTATGCCGAACTAATTTACACAAATTTGGACGTGTGCCCATTACTTCCGTAACATTAATCCATTACTTGCCTCTGCAGTTCACAGGAACAAAATCCTATTAACACCCAATAACATTTTTTTTATGACGGATGCATGGTTAATTTAAAGCTTTTCGATTTCAACCATTTGATAACTGAATCTATGTTGGTTTCATTACCTTAATGTGTGGTCGCCCAAATCATTTTAATTTCACAATCCCAATCCTCACTTAACCCTTTGACTTGCAGCATTATTTCGCTAGTGGTAGTCATGCAGCGCAGTAATGAATTTAGTACAGCAACATAACTCTTGATATCAGTTGGAATGCTTGAGTAAGGTTGATACTTGATGTCTGTATATAGTGCTTGCATTGCTGCAGGGATGTGGGATAGTAAGGCAGCTTGAATAGAAGGCGAATTATAGTTATGGGCTCACAAATTCAATATAAACTGACACGATTGTAAGGCGGATGACTTCCACCCAAGATTCTGACAGTGCCTCTGTTACCAATGTTGGTACCATAGCACATCTAAAGCCGATTCAGAGTAATATTTTTCTTGATATAGTTTTTTTTTTGTTTTCCAACTGTGGATGCCATAACAAATTTGTAAGGTCTATTTTAGTTTATATTTTAGTTTTTGCTAAATAATTCAAAAACTATTTGAGCTACTGACTTTTCAGTAGTACCAATGGATAGCTCTAAAAAAAAACGGTTCGAATGGTGTATTCAAACTTCAAAATCGTCAAAATTTGTCCGAATTATGGATTTGGACACGGATGTAAGACAAAAATAAGACAAATATAAGATAAAATAGGCGTGCTTGCAAGTCAAGAGGTTAACAGATCGCAGATTTAAGAATCATAAGGAAATCGTCACGAATATTGCGGCGCTTACGATTCTCCTATTAGCCCACCTAGTTCTATTAGCCGCCACTGGTGGAGTGCAAGGAGAATAATTTTAATTAGAGTTGAGCCGAGCCGAGTTTACCAATAGAAGAAATGAGTGTCAAGCAGAGTTCGAGTATTTGACGAACACACTTGTTTATCAGTGTTTTTTTTAAGGCTGTGCTGGTGCCACTTTTCTCGATACCGGTGCTCGTTCACCCGATTCTGGTACCGGTACTTTTGATCACGTGCCGATATCGAAAGATAACTTACAGCTGTAAATTAATAGGCCCATACTTTACTGACTTGGTTTAGGCCAACCAATTCCGTATTAAATACTTATAGACTATACGTAAAATATTGTAGACCTAGGCTACTAAAAATCTTGTAGGCTAAAAACACACTGAATGTAATCTACACATTTTGTGCATGTTTACTGGGAAGCTGTAAAGCATTCTGTGTACATTTACAAAATAAGTTGTGGGCTACACAGATATAAAATATTACAGGCTCGTTAGACCAAGGAAAGTTAAAAAAAAAATGGTTCTCGGGGACACAAAGTTGAAAAATCGACGAGAGACGAGGCCTTTTACCTCCTTTTATAATTTTTACACATTTTGTGATAGATGTGACTTAAGAAAACGACCGTTTTGCATACTGTAGTTAATTTGTTTTATTTTTAGACACAAAAACAAACATTGTCTTTTTTCCATCTCTCCAGTTGTTTTAGACCCTTACGTAAATTGCTTGCTCCGTAAGAATGGGAATCTTTTCCTCCACACACTATTTCGGAGTTGCAGTTTGCATTTTCGTCACATACCACAATATATTCCGAAATACCTGACATCTTTGGTGGCATTGTGCTTTTTTTTTTTGCCAAAGACGTTACAGAAATCTGCAGCAAAACAACGGCCGAAGTCTGAACTAACACGGGAAACTGCAAAACCGAGAGTGAAGCACCTAACCCCGATGTTAAGTTAGGCATAACGCAACGCTGATGCGTCATTTCATTTCCGGCTTTAGTCAGCAGAATTTCACTTTGATACTAAATTCGAATAATTCTTAGTTTTAATTAAACCAGTAACTTATCTAAAATTATTTTTTAATTAATGGAATAATAAAAGCGATCTTGCAACATGTTGAATGAGAATGAAAGTATTTTACCGAACCACTTTCGCGAGAGCTCGAAGTGCGGTCCTGCCGTGTTGGTTTGACCTTGAGAAAATGGCTACCTGCGTTTATAAGAGAGCGTCGGTTAGGCCTAATCGTTAAGCGAGGTATTTTCAGCGGTACGCAAAGTTAATTTTGATTGCGAATCCAAAGTAAGACGTAGCAGAGTATTTATTTAAAAGTTTCTTATTTTTTATTAGCGTTGGGAACACAATGTCATAATATTAATGTAAGAAAACGCCGATGCTGGAAAAAAATAAGCCGATTCCGGTACTTTTTAACCCGGTGCCGGTCCTAAACCGGTACCAGTGGTATCGGCAGCCGGTCCCGGCACCAGTATCGCCATCGGCACGGCCTTATTTTTTTTTTTCTTAACTTAAAAGTAATAATTAAAATGCTGCTTAACATACTGTGGGTCAACGTGTACAACTGGTTTCCCACTATTTAGGATACATCTTTAAAATGGTTTGAGCTAGTGGCATTTAATTTACACCACCGGAAGGCTCACTTCGAGACAATGAATTTGGTATTTGAACGTCAAAATCGTTCAAATATTGACAAAGTTATTGCATTTTTAGCGAATTTTGAGTTTTTAACTACCCATTGGTGCAATTGACTAAATGCCAGATATAATGTTTAGTACGTTTTCCACTGTTTCATGTGGTGTGTTAAATGTAACACTTTCGTTAGTTGCTCAGGCACAAGTAGGGTTTTCACTCCTCCTGGGCTCCAGCAACATTGGGTTAATTCAGTGGGTGTGTCAATGCGTACAACAGTTTTCCTGTTCCGAGGATACAACTTAAAAACGATTTGAATGAACTACACGTTCGTAGTATGTGCTATGTGCAACAACGGTTTGCATACTACGAACCGTTGTTGCAGCGAGTTGTTGTCAGGGTTTGCACACATAAAAACAAAAATTTTGTAAGCACCTTTAAGGACTTAAAGGACTTTTTAATGAACATTTGTAAACACCTTTCAGTAACAATAGAGCCTAAAAAAATGTCGCGTTTCCAGTAAAGGCGTGTAAATAAATTGGGTAGGTAGTTACAATTTTTTTTTATTTTTATGAATTTATACAAGTAGTGTTTACAATATTTTATAATTTTTTTAATGTAGCACTAAATCATGAGTGTAGCACTAAAGCTGGGAAGACTATAGCAACAATTTTATCAGATCGTCCTTTTTCAACTCCAGAATGGTACCAGATAAAGATAAACAGTTTTCACCATTACATTCAGTGTCCAAAAATCAAAAATTAGTTAAAACGAATAAAAAAAAATGGTAGTAAGAAGCAGAAGTGGCTCGAAAGTGGCGGAACTGTACAGAAGACTTGTGAACTGTTGCAAATTTAATTACATTTTATCAGACAAATCGTGTTTTCAGGCCCAAAATAAGCACTTTTAAGGGCCTTTGGACCATGTTTGGACTTCGTAAGCACTTTTAAGGACCTTACAAATGCCAGAATTAAAATAAGGACTTGTAATCCTGTAAGCACCCAGTGCGAACCACGGGTTGTTTTGGTACAGCAATTTACCCAAATGCTCGATAGACCTGCTCGACACGCAAGTCCTTTTGGCTCGGTAAGAAAAATCCCACTCTGTGCAACCATAACCAACACCAATATAAATATCGGCCAATTTCTACAAGAAGGCAAACTATCAAATGCTGTTAACACTAGGTTACCTTGATAAAAGAAATAGTTTCCCTTGCTAGTGTCGGTAGGACTGGTGGTTCCGCCAGAAACATCAGCTATATCCAAATCTTCGGCCGTAGCTTCCTCTTCGATGCTTTCCGTACTGGTACTTTCATAGCGCTGGCGCGGCGTGGAGTCAGGGGTAGTAATCTCGGTCTCGTCCACACTTTCAACTGGAGTGGACTCGTCAGCATTACTGCCATTTGGAATTTCTGCAGTATTGTCTTCAGATTGGTCAGGAGCTTCTTCATCCGAAAAAGCGCTAGAGTATGTTATTCTCTAAAATTAAAATTACAGAATTGTAATTTCTAAGTACATTTACCACAAATCGTGTTTCAACTCAAAGTCCATTGTCTTGAAAAATTAATTTGTCTGAACTTGGGGGGGAGGCGCTATAAACAAGTAGCTTATTTTTTAATTGACTTCTGTCCAGGGCGAGAGTTTTCTATCACTGGAAAGTAGGCGGTAGTACAATCATTCGCGTACCGATTTATTCAATCTAGCATTAACACATTGTCTTTGTTTTCATTTATTCACAAATTTTAAGTTATTACACAGTCGTCCTCCAAACTTCCACAATTCTCAGCTATAACTAATTTCTAACCATACAAACTTTCGGCAACATAAGCGGCTGAGCGCCATTCAAAACCGTGATCTCCTGTGCATTGGTGTCATTAAATCGTGCACATATGTGATCTAGATTCAGTCTGCAAAAACAATGCCTTTTTTCTCATTTATTCACAAATTTAAGTTTATTAGTTCGTCCTCCCTCCAATATCTAACATAAATCAAAGTTAAAACTAATTTTTAACTATCACCAACCTTCAAAACAGACAGTGTAATTTGAATTTCTTTCTCCAGGAACAACAAAAAAAGATGCCTTCCAGAAAAGTGCTCGCGATCATGACATGTTAATTTTGAACGTTTGTAATAATAAAAAATTAGTTTTGTTATATTTAATATCAATTAGCTCTCACCCACAAAGATCTCTAGACAGACTGTTTCGCCCTTGTTTGGGCGATTCTGCTATTTCGCTTGCTGAAACCGTATTCGTTTCGCCATTGTAATTTGCCCTAGCAAGCGTAGCCTAGCTCTCATCCACAAAGTATTCTCTACTGACGAGCCCAAACAAGGGCGAAACAGTCTGTCTAGAGATCTTTGTGGGTGAGAGCTAATTGATATTAAATGATCAATTGGTAAAAATTGTACTAGGCCTGGGTGTCAGCCATTCAGTAGAATGGAGCCCCAAAAGAAGCAGACGATTCTGCTATTTCGCTTGCTGAAACCGTATTCGTTTCGCCATTGTAATTAGTTTTGTTATGTTAGATACTGGAAGGATGACGACCTAATAAACTGAAATTGTTGATTAAAAGGTGATAAAGGCATTGCATTTTTGCTAGACTGAATCCACATCATGCACGTCAATGATCGATCGCATAGGCCTAATACCTTAGACTTTTCCTTACAGCGGTCGTTTTGGCTTGAAAGTTGATTTGTAAAATGGAGGAAGGTTTTACTGCTGTCGATAAACATAGATTCAAGGGGATGCAACGGCGATTTCGTGAAAATATAGAGGATTTTAGTTAATTTTGCCACAGAAAACTGCAAATTTTAAGGTGTGGGCGTCAATAAAATTATTTCACGATTTTGACCTTCAGGCATTTAAGGGGGCTTAGGGTTAGCATTAACTGGATTTTTAATACGCAACTGATGGTCAGTCGACACCACTTATAAAGAACCTAAAGGGACAGTGAAAAAAAGGCCCTTGCAACCGAAAATTCTTTATGTGCAGAGCAGAATAGCACCAAATCTACTAGGATGGTTGTTGAAAATTTTGTTCTTTAAAAGCAATAATTCCTTAAAACGAGGTTTTACCCCTAAAAATAGTTTTTGCTTATCCTAAAATACTTACCTTTATTTTGGTTTTCATGTTTGAAAATGCTTTCCGTCCCAAACCCATGACTAAAAGCTCTTTAGGTTCATGCTCCCACGCCCCCTGGAGCCCATGGCGACAACGGCCGAGCTCACTCCACCCGCATCAAGAGTTTGTCTCCCCATCTACCAGGATGGTTTGATGCGGGAGGGTCCGAACAGGTAAGTATTTTAGGATAAGTAAAAACTATTTTCCGAAAATACTTAACTGTATTTTCTGCAGGCTTTGTTACCCCATTGGGGGGGGGGGGTCGAACCCGCACGCTGTATGAACCTACTCACCCAGCCGTTCCGTAACCACGGAGACTCGTGGGACCAGAGATAACACTCGCCTCTATTTCTTCCTAACTAGGCATCCTGTTGCTACTCCCTCCTGCTCCCTGGGGTCTCTACTTACCTCAATGCGAGATAAAGGTGGTCTTGCTTCTCCACCTTCCAGCTTCAAGTATCTCTTCCAGAGAGGTACCCATAGCATAGGCCCACGAAGTTGCCATGGCCCGCAACTCGTGAGCCTTTACTCCTTCGCCGACACTGCGGCTGTCTTCGTTGTCATAGGCTTCCTTGATTGCTGTACGTATCCATTTGCCTATCATGCCAGGTGACACTGCTTCACTAGTTGGTGCCCCGTCCCTTCAAACAACCCTCGCCACTAGCCTTCATACACATAGACTGTGGAGTCCCTCAGGCACTTCCACAACGAAGCTGTCACTTCCATACAGTAGCCACGCTCGCATAATTCACTTGTCAAAGTAGCGAAAACTTCGCATGCCACTGGCTGTCCGCAGCCCCTGCAAATGACAGCCCGTGTCCCGGACTGCCTTAGTCCCGGACCGGACAGCCGCAGTCCCGGACTGGTTGTCCGGACCGTACAGCTGCAGTCCCGGACTGGTAGTCCGGACCGGACAGCTTGCAGTCCGGACTAGTGGTAGTTCGGCAGCCTGTCGACTCGGTGTCTGAGTCTGCCGACTGTCCCAGTGACATGTCGTCCGCCCATGTCCGCAAGAGTCGTGGACCCTGGGACTGGGACTGGTGAGGACTGCCATCCACCCCCCCGATGACGGGAGTAGCGGTAGGAGTTCAGCACCAACAGATCTACGCCAGAGGACCGACTAACCGCCCTAGGGTTTGACCCGGGCTAGCTATAACGGTCGTGGCCGTGTTACCAAATCCGACCCGTCGTTTCCTTAGGTTAGGAAACGCAGCGTCAGTCACATTACCTGTACTTTTCATTACCTGTAATTCCATTCAGCAGCGTGGCCTCGCAACCCGGACTGCCTGCGTTTGCATGCGTGGAACCTTTGATCCACCGGACGCAGCCGGACATGGCCACCGACGGACACTGCCGGACGTGGACACCGACGGACACCAACGGACACGGACACCGCCAGGTCCCATGCAGTCCCAAACTCAATTTGCCTGTGTAAACACTACACACAACGACTCGCCGCCGCTATTATCATCACCACAATTCACAAAGCACGTAAAATGGCAAGCAAACGTGCAAACTACTATAAATAATGACACACGGCGACGTTAAAACATAGACAAACGTGATTACGTTTGCCGATAAACATCGCCAATGGGCGCCGTTCGCGCCCAACTTCCTTTGTCCCATTCTGCCGATCCCAGAATCACCAGTTCTTGGCAAAACTGGCACTCTAGATCTTCCAACACTCCACATAATATCCGAAAACACGGCGATCCTTCAGGTCTAGTCTTCTTTCGAATAGCCTTCCCTCTATCCCGAAGCAGGAACAACGATTACAATCGGCCATTTTAGGCCTATTCGGCTGAGCGAAAAACAATGCGACTTTACTCGTCGCGTCCCAAACAAACTGTGACGAGTAGCGGGAGAGGGGCGCCGCCCGACGGCGGTCATGCGCCCCAGGGAGCGCCATTGCAAGGGCCCGGAGTGTGTTTAAATTAAAGGTTGGGACGAAAGGCATTTCCAAACTTGGAAAGCATAAATAAAATACAGGTAAGTATTTTAGGATAGTAGTAAAAACAGGTTTTAACCAAGTCACTAGAAGACAGTTTGAGCGACTGGGTTTTAAATACTGTTCACAAAAAGGGCATAAAATGTCTGTGCACGGAAATGAATCGGACAATCGGTTTAGAAGTTATCGTGAGATAGGCAGACACTACCACCGCATGAGAAGCGCCTCTTCTGATTCACACAACACATCGCTAATACAATCCCAATATGAAGTGTGATTACTGGAACAGAATACATTAGAGGTATGCTGTCTGTTTATGATGCCAAAAACTTGTTTGTTTAGTGCTCCGTGAACCTGGAGATGACATCTCGATATATGCATTGGATTTGTCACAGTAACTGTAGTACCATATTTGCTCGAATGTAAGACGCCACTGAATTCAAGTCACATGCATGATTCAAGAAAAATTGTTTGTATTTGAATTCAAGATGCTATGGCTCTATTTGCTAGCAATAAAAATAGCCTATTTGCACTAAAACTAGCAGGACACACTTAACGGCAAAATCTTAATGCTTGACCCACATAACCCGATACACTCGCAACACAAGATGGCTGTCAACAGCGTTTTGATTTTGTATCCGAATCCAAGAAGCACTACGATTTTTAATGCCTTTTTGAAGGAAAAAAAAGTGTCTTGCATTCGAGTAAATAACGTAATTAAAACCATTTTTTTTTCTCATTAATGAACTTTTTTAAGGTTAATTTTTTAATGTAATGAGAAAGTTGTTGCGTTAACCCCTGAATACAAACGCTTACATTATTGATACTGTATTGTACAGAAATGTTCTCCTTACTGCTGCAGTGTGATATAACTTTTATATTGTGGCCGATGTTGTCGTCTATATTGTGATAATAAGAGGCATTGATGAGGTCAACTCTGGGTGTGTAACGGGCAGTGAAACTTGCTGCCGTAGACAAGCAATATCCTTGACAGCTACACAATGAACAAAAAATGTTCTGTTTATCACGGAATAATAAAATAACACGAACAAAATATCCTAGCCTCAAGACTCACTGAATTCAACTCGGATAAAGAATCTTTGCTGTCTGAAGGATGATGACAAACAAAGGCACTGTCTTGTGTCGCCGCCCGAGAGGGTGTAGGGAATAATTCTGATCTAACGCGAATTAGACAGGATAGCAACTACAGCCAGTAAAGTCAAGCACAACACCAACAGATCTGCTAAGTGGTATAACGGAACGTCAAAAAGGTAAAAAAAAAAAATACTTACACGATGTCCGGTTGGTAAATTTCTTGGGCATTCCGATTCAACTAAGACTGGTTTCTCCTCATTCAGTCCTAAAGGTTCCATATCTTTAACTGAAGTAGCAATTGGCTGATCTTTCAATAGGGACGTTTCACGTTCATTCAGGAGCTGAAGAATAAAAAAAAACAACTAAGTGCATGGAATATAATACGTATATTAGCAACAAATTCTGTGCACGTAGACAAAGAAAGCATAAGACATGTATTTGAGTCAGGAATAAAATTTTGACGAGAACTTTCAGTTTTCTTATAAGACGTGTAATTTACGCATTAGATGCCTAATTCTGCAGCGATGGCTTTGGCGGGAATTTGTCAACAGGCTCGTAGTTTCGTATTCTAGCAAAATTTATGGCAACAGAAAGTCCACTGCAGCATGAAAACGTGACCAGCCAAACTTTTATACGACTGCTGACTTCTCAATCCAGGTAAAAGTGAACCAACAGAGTTGGATTGGTGCAGCAGCCTTGTACTTATTGTACCGGTGATAACCAGAATTGCTCCGGGCATTTCGTTCTGGTGGCTAGTCGTAGACTACGCTGTCTTACTAAAATAACCTTTTTGGTTTCACGTTTGAACAAACCTAATTTGAAGACAATTTTGCACAATTTTTGAGATACTAACCAAATTTTGAGAAAATCAGTGACAAATTGTTGGTTATTGTTAGTGATTGTTTACCTATCACTTCATGATTTCGCAAAGTGGCAAAAATTATATCCTTACACAAAACAAATCCTAGTTGCGTGCCCGCAAATTAAAGAAAAAGTAAAATAAATTGTTAAGCGGTTACTAATAGTACGCAACTGAAGGCTTTCACATCAGGCTGTGTAAGCGCAACTTAGTAGTACCACAGTAGGCTTTTATAATGAATAAGGCTGCACCGATACCAACATTATCGATCCGATACCGAACCGGTTTTAGACATTTGCCAATACCGATATCCAAAATGTTGTCCCCAATTTTTCATCAACAGTGCAGTTTTCTGCAAGTCCAATAATTATTAAAATAAATTTTTTTTTAAAGTAGCAACCAATAGATAAAACATAGCTAGGAAGATACTCTACGATTTCGTGAGCAAAACGCCGTGAACTGCATGTCGTAATATCGGAAAGGTCTTAGTTATCGATATTTCAGCGAAAGTTGCCAATACCAATCCGATATTATCGGCAGCCGATCCCATCCAGTATCGGTGCAGCCTTAATAATGAACAACCTAGCAAGAACTTGTTCTTTATACAGTGTTTCTAGCACAAAAGGTTCCTTTACAGCAAACTGCAAGTGAAACGATTACCATTTCTTATAGCGTAAAAGCAAGAAATAAATTGGTTCTCTGGCCCACCAAACTGGCTGAAAACTACCACGTCAAGGTTTTATTTTGGCCCTCAAACTCTTCAGTTTGAAACGTAGTTTTGGAACGCCTTCAGTATCTTGAGTTCCGATTGGTTTGATCGTGGCATGTGATCCTTGAACGCTAGGGCGAATTATCATGTGACGTCATGCAAAGAGAGTTGCGGTCAATAACGCTTGAGCTACCACGCGCACAAGTGTCACTTGTGACCAGCCGGTTCACACTATGGCGGCAGCGTCATCAACGATCGAGAATATTGAGGAAATAAAGTGACGTTAAGAAACCACAAAATATTTTGGAAGCAGTGAAAGATGCAGTACGAGAGAATACACATGGATGTTACTCCTAGGTTGCGTAAATTGCCCATTTCATTACAACTTTTAGTATTAGAACTACCGGTAAGCATTATTTTTAGTTAAAGCATAATACAATGATCCCAACTATATTTTCTTACAATGTAATTATTAGGTCTGCAATATTTAATGCTCGTAGACCGCGTAGTTATTTACTACAACTAGGGATGTGCGATACTCGAAAACTTCGAGCCGAGTATGAAACTTGCACTCGAACTCGGCTCGCTGCCATACTCGAATCCGGCGAATATGTGATAAATTCGCCAATTTTTGACCGATTTTGACATTCCGATACTGTATACCAAATCGATCGTCTCGACAAGAGCTTTCCAGTGGTGCAGATTAAAAGTCAATAGCTCAAACCATTTTCAAGTTATCATTAAAACCGGAAAACCATCACCCACACAGTCAACTACACCATCTTAGTGCCTATTATCTAAAAAATTTTTAGGAAAATTGCAAACAAATTATTTCCATCAAATACTCGAACTCGGCTCGGCTCGACTAGAATTACATTTTTTGTACTCGCACATCCCTACAACTCATTTCACTGAAGCAATCATCTGTAAACACATACGTTCAATCGCTCGGTAGGAAAGCTAAAAACGCCATCCAACTTGACAGGGTTAAACAAACACAAACAACCCATCAAAATTAAGGGCAAAAAAAAAAAGAATAAACCTTTTTTTTAAGTGGCCCACAAAAAAAAAAAGGAACTTAACTGATAAACTCAAAAGGTCAGTCCGAGTGACCATAGCAGACCCCACTCACTAGCTTACTTAAAACTTGCTGTATTAAGAGTTGCCAACCTTGAAATTTATAAATCAAAAGTCTACAATATCTTGCAGCAAGTGGGCGTACCTCTAAAGCGGCTTCAATAAAGCACGACTCGGGACAATCCTTGTCCATCGAGAGCGCCACTTCAAGAGCTGCTCTTTCCTTTCGGATAACCAGTTCTTGTACTTGTTCGGGCGACGCAGTAAGCAGCTTGGAGAAACAAGTGTCTTCCACAGCTAAAAATATAACATTCAGATACTTTCACACATAAATTTGCAAACATTCAACATAAAATTTACATGATATACAAGTGCATGAATATATTATTTACATCCGAATGAAATTTCTTTCACAATAATTTGCTACACGTAGCCAGTGCATTTGCTATATCATGGCTTAGGCCATGCAAAAAAAATTGTTTGGTTTACGGGCAAGGTTGCAAATTGAAGCACCAGGCAACCAGGCATTTTATTTTATTTAACTGCCCACATTTTTTTGTCATGTACCTAGCTCAAAGCTGAACTAGGGACAGCCAGCCTAAAAAAGTATAACATTCTGCTATGTTATTTATGTCGTCTAGTATTAAAAATATTTTAGTTTTTGCCGAATAACTTGTTAGTGTTTTAAGCTAGAGGTTTGAAACTTGCACCATTGAAAAGCTCGTTCCGAGCCGGTTAAAAAGGTATATTGGAATGTCAAAATTTAGCAGAAATACGATTTTTAGCGGGTGTACCAAGACCGAGATAAAAAATGTTGACCCACGATAATTTAAGGCACCCTCACGCGCCTGTAAACCAAACAATTAACTTTCCATGGACTTAGTCTGAAAAAAACTTTTAAAATCTGTACCGTACATCTAAATATCTACCAAGCAGAAATAAATAGCTA
>JAHWFP010149890.1:60568-70855 GCA_023313725.1 Lithobius niger | reverse complement strand
TGAATAGGTAATGTGTTTGAATATTCATGGTAGTTTTCATGGGTGAGCCCCCTCATCCCCCCCCCCCCCAATAAAATCTTTTTCAGCAAATGTCGAAGCTTAATTTAGTCTACCAGGCAAGTGATCGTGATTCACCCGAGCATCTTTCTCTGTCAAGTACAACATTGAAGTTGATGACACTACTGGCTACTAACTTGCCACAACGGCCCTGGTGACATCCCATTCGCCACAGTCCTTACATAATTATAGGGAGATCTGCATCCATACTCCTTCCCCCTCCCCCCGTATGTTTGCTAGTGTGCACTTCACAATGCATGGACTTTCTAGCATAGTTGGGAAGGAAGGCAAGAAAGCGTATGGGGACTAGCCGGAACCAGAAAAAACCACAGGAGAACCCCCCCCCCCGCCAAAAAAAAGTCGTAAAATACGTAGAAAAATAAAATTGTTTATTACTAACTCAATTCTTTTATGCGTGCCACTGTAGAAATTCGTACCTTAACAATGGTGTTTACATGCTTCGGCTGAATTATAGCCGAACAACGGATGAACATTAGGCTATTAAAAACACTTGATATAGGCTAGGGCCTACACCACACTAAAACTTCTGATCGTTGGCAAATTTTATCTTGTGTTTTATAAAGAATCGCACCACGAGATGAGTATGTTTAAATGTCTTACGTCACTCCGGTCCCGTTCATTGTAAAACGATCCTCTGGGCTTGGGGCGTTTGTCCACTCCTTTGAAATGTTGGGGATTTGGTTTGCGGGCAGGTTCAGGGCGGGGGCAAGGGCTTTCTCGCCTACGCCCGTTACGCAGAAACTTGTTTGATGCCACATCTGAAATCACAATGAAAAATGATCAGTCCATTTTAGCCTCTAAATATAAATTCAACAAGGCCCTTCATATATTTTGAAATGCTTAAGCTAACAATTGCCTCCAAATATAAATTCAACAAGGCCCATCATATATTTTGAAATGTTTAAGCTAACAATTTTATTACTTTTATTGTATAGAGTGCACTACTTTCACTTTTCACCGATATCAGGTAGTCGTAACATGAAGACCTGTGCGCTTTGCTATGTATGATTTCTGAGTCATGATACAAGTTTTAAAAAAGAAAGAAAACGTTTGAAGCTTGGCCTACTGAAGAAAAAAGTTTAAATTCTAAAATGTTAAAAAAAAAATAACTTAATTCAAAAGTATGGGAATAAATTATAAAAATAACCCCAAAAAGTTCGCATAAATTCACTTCAAGGAAACCTACTTTGTCCTGCAAAGTTTTGACATCCCTCGGTTGTCTTCTTCAGGCCTAGAGTACGTTCGGACTTTGAAGTAAATCTTTCTTTCAAAGATTTACTTTAGCATTCCAGGGGTCGAATTTCCAAATTTTGATCCAAGTGCAAATTTGCGCTCCCAAATATGTTACTGGGGTGCAAAAAACTTCTTTGGAGTGAAAACATAAATGTAAACCAACACTATGGCCTCCTATTTTTATAGCCATTGAAAATTCTAACATGCAGCATCACAATAATATGTACCGTTTTCCTGAACTTTGCTTAAAACAACTTAACCTCACTAATTAACTAAAAAAAAAAACCCCGTAATTTAACCAAATGTAGTAAAAAAAGGAACTTTGGAAGGAATGGTGTCACTGGAAATCTAATTCCAAGCTGTTTAAAATGTCGCAAAACGCAAGTCTGTAGCTTGTGCGGTTCAAAAGTTATGAAAAATTCAAGTTTGGCGTGCAATTTTGCACTCCAAGAGTTGCTTCTGGAGTGCAAAGTGCGATTTTGGAGTGCAGTTTACCCCTGTGCATTCGAATATTTCGACCCCTGGCATTCGAATTTGACTAAGTTACTCAACTTGTAAGCAGAGACATCAACGAACAGTTTGACCGTCAATGGCAACCTGACAGTAGGAATTGCGTGCAGTCCGGTCAACACAGGAGGCTTCGAGAGCGGCCAAATTGGTCAGAACAAACTCGAATATACAAGTGGTCAGAATTTCTGTTTTTGAAAGACCCTGTAATCATCGATCTCTCTGGCTTCAACAGACGACATTTAGAGCAATCCATTAGCACACCGCTAACCTTCTGATCAGTGGCCGGCTACCAGCCAGGCGAACTCTGGATCGAATTCCACAAATTCATATGGGTAGGACAGGGCCACAATCGGCTATACGCTGTATCTGCTAGGCTTTGTATACGCAATTACCGGTACCATGGTTAGATTATCTGGTGTTAACATTTTTATAATTTAAGTGTACATTATAAAATAGGCCTATGCTCAAATTATATGAACTTGATCATGACAATGGGCCTGCATTGTCATTTTCCCACATCATCAGAAGAAAATAATAACTTTTAGTCAGTGTTTTTTACATCCCTGGAAGGATTACTTTTTGGGAAATACCCCTATTGCGTCAAAACCAACACGAAAGAATTAGGAATTTCTATTAACTAACAAGACGTCTCATGCAAAAACTTGCTTCTAAGCCATATTCTGTGCTTTGTATTATCAATCGTACAATCGTTAGTCGGAATAATCAAGTACATCTTGGCAAATAAGCTAGTACTCACTGTATTACTACTTTGAATGTACGTAAGTTCAGATTCATAAGAGTAACACTCAAGTAAAAATAGGAAATCTCAATTGTATTTCACAAATGTTCGATAGGCTGTATGACGAAAAGATGTTAAAATCGCTCCTATTTTCGTAGGCTCTCACAATATATCTTGTACTGAACAAAATATTGATTCAACCTTTGCTCAAATATGGTGCAATTGAAAACATTCAGAGGAGGGTAATAAAATTTATTACTGTCTTGCTCATGTGGAAAGGTTAAAAGTTTCCAGCATGGCGACACTGACGACAGAGGCTTCAATTGATTGTTATGTTTAGGATCATTAAAGGTGCAGCAGTTAACCATCCTAGTCACTATTTTGAACTATTTAATCATGTCGTGGCTAGGATGGGTGAAAATCAAAACTTTCAATTCAATTTCGATTTTATTACGTTGTTGAAATCGAAATGAATCAAAACTGAAAACTTCCATTATCGTAGAGCAGCGAGATTCCCAACGATTAACAAGATTTTCATCGAGTAACGAGCTGAATCACTTTCGATTGTGGAATTTTTTTAGGCCTACACTTAAAAGTTTAACATAAAAATTAACATAACATTTAACTTTATTAAAATAAACACCACAATTTCGCTTTAGTAAAAAATTTGTAACGACTTTGTTTTGAGGCACCTACGTAAGGTCCCATGGTGACCATTGCCCTAAGTTACAACAGTAATATTTCGTTTTATATTCCAGTGTACGTTAAACAATCAACTAAGGGGCAATAATTGGTCAAACTTGCACAATGTATGAAGTTAATTTAACTAAATAAAATATGGTGTTATTCAAAGGGGGGGGGGGGGGGCTGTGGAAGCTTGCTTTATTGTTTTAATACGAAAATGTAGTTGTGCGTAATAAATGAACGTACAATTCAAAGTTTAGTTCCCAAGTATGGGTGTGACATTAGTTTACAGGTTACTGAAACTTGATAATTTTTTAAGACCTAGCCCTTAAAATACAAATTGAAAAACAAAATAGTTTAAAATAGAAAAGAAAGAAAGTTTAATTTCAAAATCGAGGTGTTCTTCCTTAAAATCAATCGAAATCGAATCGAACCCAGATATTAAAACCGCACACCCCTAGTCACGATACTGGAGAGTCAGTTTTAAAATCAGGATTGGTAACCTTGCGCAGCGTAATGCTTTCCTAACGTAGTTGCTGGGGTTTCAAACGTAGCATGTTTCACAATTCTTCTTGATCATAAAATGATAATACGAAATGTTTTTACAATGACCGAGTGACAGTTCAACGCATCAGCTTACGCTTTACCAAATTCCAAGTTAACGTCTTTTACTGAAATTTCAGAGACGATTCGCTGTCACCTTCTTTAAGCCTGAGCCCCTAGCCGGCGAACCTGTGGCACGCAGGGGCTTTCTAGTGGCACGCGAGCCTTTCGAAAAATTAGTGCACGTTGACATATTTTTCCGTAACAAAATAAACACACGTTTACATTGTTACAGTGGGGTTCGAGAATATTACGTAACCTTGTAACCTGGTTACTGAGGAAAGAGAAAAAAAATGAGGAAATCGTGGAGGAAAGATAGAAAATCAGGATTCCCTTCAAATAAACCGACTGAATTTATCAAATAATTTTATTTGGAGCCCAGCCCTCCCCCACCCCCAAAAAGGGGGGGGGGGAGTAAATTTAGGAAATAAAGGGCAGGTTACAAGTGCTGTTTAAGATTCTCGGAGTCTGTGTTACAGCACGGCAGTTTTGCCTTTTTCCTCCCCTTCTCTTTTTCTGTTTACGAACAATGGGCACACAAACATCACAAACCATTCATTATGAACAATGGGAGCAGTCCAATTCTGATGCGACGTGATGCTTTAGTGAAATGCGAGACTCTCGGGCATTGTCAGAACTGATTGTATGATGTATATAGCATGTTCAAGAATTGAATGACGAATAATTAAAGACATTATACAAGAGAGAAGCCGATCTGGCCTCAACACAGAAACGGGTTGCAAAGAAAATACTACCAAAAGTAAATCAACTTTCATTGTTGGAACAAACTTCTTTGACGCCATGAAAAAGTAGGTGTTTGCATTACCGTAAATCGTGTATTAAACGCCCAGTTCACGCTAAAGCCTACACCCTAAAATGCTGTAAAGTCAAAATCATGAAATAGTGGAGTTAAAGCCCACCCTCAAATTGTCGTTTTCTACGAAAAATTACTTAAAAGTTATGTGATGTGAATAAAGATAGTACTGCATGCTATGTTTACTGGCCCATTCTACCTGTCTTTAGTATTAGTGGATGCAGCACCTGATAAGGCCTAGGCCTGAGTATCTTTCACCTAAGCCGCCTCCCTTCTTCACAGCAATAAAAAGGATGTAAAAATTGTTCCTTCAAAGATTGTTCAAAAGCTTCGAATATTCTGTAATAGATGTCTAGAAAGGTTAGAAAATTTATGATGCTTGATTTAAAGCCCACCCCCCACCCCCCTATCTTTGCCAAATTAACTGCATAAACCCATGGGCATTTAATCCACGATTTACGGCATTGCGAACAAGTAGACTCACACATGAACACTATCTATTCGACCACACGCAATTGTGTCCTGGAAGACAACAGCGAAGCATGCATGGAAATGAAGCTAGGCACATACGAACCGCGCATCGAAAAATTACTATCTGAGAAGCAAGAGCAGAAGTCGCACTGATGTGGCACGCACTGCATGTTTTGTATTTTAATTTTTATTTTATTGGCACTTATGTAAAAAAAGGTTCGCCATCCCTGCCCTAGCCCAAGCAAGCCAGCCAGCCAGCCTAGGAGCTCAGATCTGAAGGAGGTGACAGCGAATAGTCACTGAAAATTCGCCAGTAAAAAAGTTACTTGGATGAATGGTAATCCCGCAAGCTGCGAGTTGAACTGTTTTTGTTGAAAAAACAACGTCAATTGTCCGAAGATGTTGATATTTATCGACGATAAAGTGAAATTTGACTTTCGCTCCAGACAAAAACTGTTTTTCTTCAACAGATTTGCATCTTGTTAATTGTTTAGATCGCTTTCCACAAAAAAATTAACTTTTGTGAACCCTGCTTTATGGATTACTAGTTTTCTATTTTGCATGTTATTTTTTTTTTCAGATTTATTGCGACCATCTTGAAATAAACACTGACACACGAACTAGGGGACATAAATTTTAAAACTAATTATTGCCAAGTTTAACCTGTAGAAAATGTTTACGAACTGCCCCGGTTTGGAACTCTCTTCCTGACAACATTGTCTCCGCCTCATCACTACATACTTTTTGGATACTGGGCTTATGGGGATAATGGGTGTCTCCTCACCGATCAATTTCATGTTGCGCTAGAATTACGTAAAATGATCAGCTGAACAACATTATCCCATACCATTTTTGGGGCAAAGGCTTAGTTTGGCCTGCAGAAATTAATCAAAACCGAACTCTTTGCGTTCTAGCCTCACCGCGTTCGTTTGTGTCTCGGATAGCTTATAGTTATATATTATTTTTTCGTAAACAGTTCAGATAGGCGGGTTGTTGTCAGTTAGGTTAGGTTATAGGTACCGGCCTCTGTTTGGCGTTTCACTTGTAAGGAACTGGTTGGGGTTTGTTGTTTCACTAATGGGGCCGTTAATTCATGCTTCCCTGCGTGGCGTCGGCTAGCGTGCCGGCAATATGGATGACGTCACGCTAAACACCCGAAGTGCTAACTTTGACCCTTCACCATGCCCAAACGGTGCATTTGCCCAAAAAATGGAAGAGGACAACGTTATTCAGCATGTAATTCTTAGTTCATTAAAAAAAAAAATTAAAATCGGACGAGAGTCACTTCTTCCTATGTTCCCAGAAAACCAGTAATTAAGAGATTGTTCTCGTAATCTAGATGTATCCATTCGTACTGATAGCCTTAAATGATACTATGTTAATTTTCGGTCGTTAGTGGTTTACTGGATGATCCTTTCTTGCCGGTTTGCATTTTAAGGACAAATGAAAATTTTATTGTCATTATTATTTTATTGACAATTGTTGTTTCGGGGTCTAATACTGTTGTTTTGTGGAAACTGACAATTGCTTTAACTAAATTATAAAAAAAATCTGCTCCAGTATGCCTAATCCCAACGCGGTGGAGTTGTTTATCCAGTACCGATTAGTCGACAAGATAACATTATCTGTCGACACTCTTATCTCTAAAAGTGGGCCGTAACGTACTCTAGAATTACGCTCACAATTCGGTAGCTCGCTCTCGAGGAATGCAAAACAAACAAACGTGCATCTCCTCCCAAAATTCTAACGTACACGAACACAACACACTTCCTTTTTGGCTTGAAGGTCACCTACTCGCGGAGCGCGGTCACTGTTGCCAGGCGCCTCTGCACCCCATTCTAAAAGTGCCCCTACAACAATATTTACTCAAAAAGCACCTCTTGTTTGACTTAAACTTAAAATTTACAGATTTCTACAACTATTAATTACAAATTACAGATCGATTAACGAGCCCTTAGGACGCAACGAACCCCGAAATTCTAATATTATTGTCAGTTTCTGCTTCAGCCACCATTAGGCTTACGCTAAAAACAAAAGGGGCCCTAAAACTGAACCCTGGGGTACCCTACTATACCTTGTTTGGGTTTAGAATCGGAGCCCTGGGCCTTGGATGGGCCCGATCCCGATCGGCCGGTATTGCTTTTCTTGTCCATGTTGTCCTCGAACATCGACGGCGACCACCACACACGAGGAGTCTCCTCCAGACGGAGTCGAAATTCGCAAACTTACAAACGACTTCATTTTAGAATGACATGTTGATACTTCTTCACCAATTAAATCGATCTTAAATCCTCCAATAATTTTGTCAATATTGAGTAGAAGGGTTGTTAGAAGCGTACAAACGTCGCTTAGGGAGACACCTCCCCTCCGTCAGGCCCTATTTAAAGGGGGAAAACGCGCCGATGAACCCTCAGCTTCCTCGTCGCAAAATGGCGACGAAATCCGTAGTCTTCCCCACACCACACCTTGCGCAACAGAAATGACGTCATCGGCCATCTGTATAATCGTGCGCATGCTAAAACCCGGATTTTGTAAAACGGAATATTACTGTAAAAATAAATTTGGCGGTAGGCTAAGAAAGCAAATGAAGTGGGGGAAATATCATTTATGGCATTCTATTACACTTAAACCGTCAGAAGAAAAATACAGATGCATTAAGTTTTTTGCACCTAACTGTCTAATCTGTGGTTTTTTGTTTAAATTATTATTTTTTTAAAGTTTCGTAATTTTTAACTTTAACTTTTATTGCAAGACTGGGCATTGCAAGACTGGATGTAACAGTAAACAATACCAAATAGGCAACACATTTAAACAGAAATATAGAAGATGACAAATTATACAGAATAAATTCAAACAAAAAAAAGGCCTTCTGGAAAAAATAGTTTCGACTAGCCTGTGTAATGTTATGTTTTTATGTGTATACATAAACAATGCCAAACTTATAAAAAACGAAAGAACAAATTAGTGTATATTTAAATTCTTAATAAAAATAAAAATATATAAATTCGTGTTGGTGCGATGTCAAGGAGTGCCCCCGGAAACCCATACCAAAGTTTAGAAAATAAAAAGCACACTTTTTATAATGCAATATGCATAACTACGTAACGAAATGATGTAATTACTCCAGTATCGTACTCCAGCGGTATAAAACAGCGCAAACATTTACAACTATTTAGCAAAATCGAAAACGAGAACAACGTGCAAGAATTAGTTTATTTAAACAGCACATACGACAAAAGCCTAATTAATTATTTTTTATTAATAATTCTTAATGTGAATTTATTGGTTTTGTTTAGTTTCCTGCTTGCTTAGTTCTGCTCTGGTGGTTATAGTCGTGAAGTTTTGAAGACTGCTAACAATAATAGCTCTGAACACGAATTACAATAGCAGAAATGTGCACCATTACCAGGAAAACGAAATCGACAAACGCCACATCATAAATAAACCATTGCGCTTAAACTATTAATTGTAAACCCCGAACGTATGAAATTCAAAATATGTGTTTAATTATGGACAAAATTTTCTTCATAGCTTGAACTACTTTTTAAGTTTTTCTCAATAATTTTTCACGATACCAACGCCTACTTTTGGTGCATCTTGTGTTTAACAGCAAATGGTTATTTTTTCGTAGATGACTGAAATGTCTTATGTAAACAGAAGTGTTTAGTTTAGGCCTAGATAGATCTTGGTTTGATTACGATCTGATGGATTGCTGTGGGTTTACAGTGTCCAAGCTGGAAATGGAAGCACTGCTTTCGTTGGCTGCTGGTGTAGTCTTATCGCTTGTTGCGTATCATTGGATTTATCGCCAAAAAACTGCCAAACGTGATGCTACGAGTTCGAGCACATGTGCTTCCCCAAACTGTGTTCGGTGTAACGAAGTGACCATTAGTCGGATTGTCAGAACTGCAGTTGAACAATTTGAAGTAAACGAAAACCATTTTGGCCGCACAGAAAGAATTACAGAGGCCATCTTGAACAGAAAAACTCTCAGCAACGAATTATCGCAGACGAATTCGATACAGCAACCGAACGTTTTGTACATTCCTAAACTCGACACGGGACCCTCGTTAGAACGTAATGTTTACACGCCCGACGTCACTTTACTCGAAGACCACTACGACGATTTTCTAAATGAGTTTAAAGCTGTTTCTCGAACAGATGACGGTTGGTCCTTGAACTCTGTTGCCTCAGGAAAGTGGAGAGTGTTTTATTTAATAAATCAGGGTAATTACATAGCAAACAATTGCAACCGGTGCCCCAAAACCACAGCTTTCATCTACAGAGTGAAGAATTTGATGTCGGATTGCCTTTTTGGAAATGTTGCTTTTTCCGTGGTTGAACCTGGCACCCACATAACTGAACATTTTGGCCCAACAAACGCTCGCATTCGTTGTCACTTAGGTGAGTGACATGGTTGACACCAGTTCCGTAGAGGACCACCACCACTACTAGGGAGCTCCTTGTCACCATGGCACTTGTTTATTTAATTTTTGGTGGGGATTTGAAGAGGGGGGGGGGGGAGATTACTTATCCGCAGGGCCGGATTAAAGGACAATTACATCCATTTTTACATGCATGCTTTACTTTTGGATCTTTTACACTATAACTAAACACAAGAATTGCGGTAAGAATGCGTTACTTACATCCGATACAACAGTTTAATTATTGCATCACCAAAACACCATACGGAGACCGCTATTGTTTTGCTGGAACGTGCAGAAATGAATGCCGACTGATGTCACTCTTCGATTTCGACTCGCAGCCGAGTGAGATAGCTCTATTGGCCGTCCGAGCTCGAGCGTCTGACGGCCTTAGCTGGCTGACAGTTGTAGTGGCCAGCTGAGGCCGTCGGACGCTTGAGCTATCACAGCTAATAGAGCTATCTCAATCGGCTGCGAGTCGAAATCGAAGAGTGATATCTGTCGGCATTAATTTTTGTGCGTTCCAGCAAAACAATGGCGTCTTCGTATCGTGTTTTGGTGATGCAATAATTAAATTGTTGTATCGAACGTACGTAACGTATTCTTACCACAGTTCTTGTGTTTAGTTATTGTGTAAGTGTTCCAAAAGTAAAGCATGCATGTCAAAATGGATGTAATTGCCCTTTAAGGCAGGGACATTTGTGCCTGGCCCGAATTTTTAAGACCTGTAA
>JAHWFP010149890.1:22893-49759 GCA_023313725.1 Lithobius niger | reverse complement strand
CAACGTAGATATATATTACATACAGTAAAATTTTCCACTAGTGGGAAAATTTGTGCTGTTGTTGTGCTGCTAGTCACGCCCGTAAACAGGACTTGGGTCCCGTATTAATTACTCGTTAAAGACTGTATATTTTTGAATGAATAAAGCATCTTAGCTTTCTCTGTAGCTGTACATGTGGCCAAATCAGGTAAACATGTGGTAATGTTTACAGTTTTAACACTGCCATAGTTTGAAAGTGATAAAAAGAAATGGCGTTTGGGAGCATTGTTTAAAAAATGTATTACAGTACTAGTGACTCAAGGAGCCTTCTCCATATATATTGTCGTACATTGTAGTCCAAAACACTGTGGTCTATCATTGGGTAATAGTTTTTCCTTATCTGCAAAACAGTAACCCTTCATGTTAGCAAGAGTAATATTACCCTTGATGTTAGTAGGTCGAGACAAAACTCAAGAACCATGACTCTCACCCAAACGATGGAGTTAAACTTTGGAGGTACACGGCACAGTTAACATTTGGAGGTACACGATGGGGTTAAACATTGGAGGTACACGATAAAGTTGAGCAGCAAGTACACAATGGAGTTAACACAAGAGTTACATGATGGAGTTAAACACAGGAGGTACATGACACGATATAATTCAGACACAAACAATGGAGTCAAAACATTGGAGGTTTGTGATGGAGTTACACATTAGAGGTACACGGTGGCGTTAAACATTGCAAGTACATGAGGGAGTTACATTACAGGTACACGGTAGAGGTAAACTTACGACGTAAATGATGAGAACAAAAATTGTGTCACAGGATCAAGCTAAACCATTGGAGGTACAGTCCCATTCAAAAGTAAATGTCCATGTCCATGCTATAACATTTGTACCAGGTTGTAACAATGTGTAACAAGGTTGGCGCGGCCGAGATTCCAAATTGGTACCAAATGGGTAACTCCAATTTACGAGGCGGGAGAACTGTCAACTACTTTGTGAATCTTAAACAAGAGGGGCGTGACAACAATGGCTTGTGTTGTACCTACTGTATATCTAGCAGGTGGTTTGCTTGTGATAGCGGGTATTGTTGTGCGCCCCCCACACAAATCTATGGTTCGCTGTCAAGCTCTTAAATTAACTTGCAGAATCGTTTGAAAGAAACTCCCGTCGTAGACCCCGTGTGCTGCAATTATAGCTAACTTGTTTTTAAGCTCCTAAGCACCTAGTTATTTCTCTTTGTTTAAAACAAGATTAGGCTTTACAGGAGGGCAGAGCGAATCTAGAGTTCAACAGTCACTTCTCTCCTTTAACTTCAGTTCGAATGTCTTACAGTGAAATTCCGTTTCTTTTACAGTCGGTTCTGAGATGTCAATCAAATATTTGCAGTTTCTTGGCAAGAAAATGTAGACTCTGGTGGTGAAAAACAGGAGTGTTAAAAATTACCTGCTTGTCATTATTAACTAAATATGGTCCCGTCGTATCATCTGGGATTATTTGTCTCCTTTACATCAGCTTTGTTGCTCGTAATTAGGCATTACCTTTTTTTCCTCGGTATGAAGGGGGGAATAAATTATCCTAATTAATGCTTGTAGTACGATGAAATGTTCAAATGTATTGACACAAATGGATAATATTGCTGACTAAATATCTTGCTGATATGCCAGCAAAGAGATGGGGGAGGGGCATAAGCGATAAACATAGCCCCGGAAAAAATGTCCCTGTAAAAAAATTTCCCCTGCACAAGATAGAAAACATGCATTTGGGCCAAACCCCTTCTTTATGCTATATCCTATGATTAAAAATGGTGTGTTGAAAAATAAACAGATGTTGTAACATCAGAAATGTAATTCCCCCCCCCCCCCCTCGTATAAAATATTCCGCAGAGACACGTTCCCTCGCATGTCAAAGGTTTCGCGGATGCCTATGACTGACACCATTTTCTTGATACGCCTGGAAGATTGCGTAGCTTGATTGTGTAGTTGATTTTTTTTGACCTGTGAAAGAAACGTTAGTGATGACAAACGAAAGTTTGGTGAAGGTGATGCCAAAGCATAAACTCTTCATTTTCAAAAAGCACAGAGTACGAACACAGTTTCTAAATTAATAATACACTTTTATTCGAAGCAGACAAAAGTGGGTCAAGAAGAAACGAGACTGCAGACACTGTCTCGTTTCACCTCAGCCTCTGCAAGACTGGCAAGAATCCAGTACGGCGTAAAATTGGTTTTTTTTCCCCGTTTTTAGGCACTTTTTTTCATGAATACAAAGAACCAAAGAAATCGAAGAAGTTTTTACTGTGTGCAGTTGTGATATAAGTCGCACACTTAATTACCCTGATTAATGCTTTAGACGTTAAATTAAATATTCTTTCTTTCTCAGTCCCAGTCGGCGCAGTTGTCTTTTCTTTCTTTTTTTTCTCCGCTTAGCCATCTTATATCCTCACAAGGCCAGTCTTTAATGCATGCTGCTTCGTTAACCGCTTACCTTCTGATTTGTTATTTAGTGAAAAATTTAAAATTGGGCAGTAAGAAATTTTCAAAGTTTCCATTTTTCCGTTGAACGATTAATCTGTGAAATTGCCTAAGCATTTGATACCACAATTTCAACCAGCAAAAATTGCGTAGGAATCGTTAAGAACTTTTAATTAATCTAGGCACGCCAGTACGTGTTGGCTCAGTCAGTTCTGACACTGCCCAGCCACAATGACCAGACCACAATGAAATGAAAGTCGTGTAGTTAGTTGATTTAGTAACTGTTTTACCGTAATTATTGTTAGTTAGCTCAACAAAGCATTTTTTTGCTTATTTGACGCAACGTTCACTGCAACAATACCATGCTCCAGTATGCAGCTGCGTACACCTTTGGGCATGAAAAATGATCGTTTGTTATACTGAGGCTTTAAACAATGCCATTCAACAATGCCACTCTTTGGCATCAACAATGGAGAATTCCTTCTGCTTTCAATGACGTACGTTCTTATTTACAACAATTAAAAAGTCTGCATTGTTGTCGGACTACTTGAACCTCGCTACAGTGCGATCATTTTTTATGCCCAAAGGTCATTCCAGTCATTTTAGAAGAGCAAGAGGGTATTGTTTAAACTTACCATAGAATTGGACATTTACTTACTTTTGAATGGAACTGTACATGACGCGGTTCACATTTAGAGTAAACAGTTAAACATGAAAGTACACGGCTGTTAAACATGGAAGTATACGAGGGAGTTAAACACTGGAGGTACACTAAGGAATTAAACATTGAAGGTACGTAATAGAGTTAAAGCATTGGAGGTACACGATAGTTAAACGGAGGCGCACGATTGAGTTAAACATTGAAGGAACACAGTGGAGTTAAACATAGAAAGTACTCTGGAGTTAAACTCGGGAAGTAAACAATGGAGTTGAACACAAGATACACGAAGTTAAACATTAGAGGCACATTATGAAGTTAAATATTGGAGGAACCTGATGTAGTTAAACACTGGAGGTACACAATGGAGTTAAATATTAGAGGTACAAAAAAAGTGAAACATTGGAGGTACACCATGAAGTTAAACATTGGAGGTACACGATGAGTTAAACACAGGAAGCACATGACTGAGTTAAACACTGAAGGTACAGAATGGGAGTTAACCATTGGATATACATGATGGAGTTAAACATTGGAGGTACACGATATGGTTAAACATTGGAGGTACATGATGGAGTTAAACACAGGAGATACACGATGGATTTAAACATTGGAGGTACACGAGGGAGTTAAACATTGGAGTTGCATGATGGGAGTTAAAAATTGGAGGTACACGATAGAGTTATGGAGTTAAATTCAGGAAGTACACGGAGTTGAACATGATTCTGGAAGTCTTCAACAACAGAGGTGTGTCCCACAACCTTTGTGAGTATAGAGTAAATTGCCAAATGCAAGACTTTTGAGTGCGGACATGTTCATCCTAGAAGAAAAGAGTGGCTCAGGAACTCCGTTAGTTGAGTAGAGTGGAGGCAAGGGGATTAGTCTGGTTTCCACTAAACCAATAATGCCACCAAAGCCATTTTCCTTCATAGTTTTTGGGTGTTGACCCTTTGAGACAGCAGACGATATGGTTGGCAACGTATTCCGAAAGGCCATCCGCCTGGAGGAACTGGATGATAGTAGCCAGGCGTGAAGTTTTGGACTGGAAGAGCTTGTTGGATGATCCTTCCTTCTTCTAGTCTTTTAGGGTAATTTACTAGAAGCTCCAGTAGAGAGTCAAAACTGTAGTTCAGCTAGCCAAGCCATGGCTTGAATATGAATATTCCTTCCGTTTTTGCGGTCTTCTCCAGAAGGACGGAAGATGCAGGTGGAACATGCGAGTCTTAACACGCTGTTAATACATCAGTTGCACAGGCTTGAGGAGCCAGAGGATTGAAGACGTGGGGCGGAGAGATTGATCATTGGGGTTTCCCATAGGGTGAAGATCGTCTTGCACATTCAGATCTTTATGTGTCCATTCTGTGGCTGGGGCTTTGTCTTGTCTGGATAGTTGGTCTGCCACAACATTCTGTTTCCCTAAGATGTGGAGAGATGTGATCTTGATCTTCAAGAGGATGGCTAGCAGGAAGATCTGGTTTATCCGCTGGTGGAGGTTCATTGACTGGGTTCCCCCTTCTTTTGTTCAAGTAGGCAACAGCTGTCGAGTCTAGTAGACCTTTCATAAAGCCATCAAGCTTCCATTGATAATGGACTATTGTTGAAACCACTGAAGCTGCCAGAGAGTAGGCTGTTGTTGAAACTCTTCGAGCTGCCAGAGAATGGAATTATCAAAACCATTTAAGCTGCCAAACTTTACAATAACGGTAAAAACCATACACTTTTGCTCACTGTTCAAATTATGTTAACGGTAAACTGGTTACAGTAATTGTTGACTAAGCCACACCAAATAACGATATGTTAAATTCAGCTGACAGACGCTATCAAGACTAATTACCTGAACACTAACGCAGATATCTTCACCTGTTCTTGGCTCACATACAGAAGAAAACTAAATAAGGGTGTAAACTAACCTGGAACTTAAATTACCTGCAGGAAGTTGATCAGTGTGCTCGGTAGAGTTCTCTAAAGTTGTAAGTTATTTAAAAAGTAATTTGCCTCATTGTTGCCTTTCATGTGACCAGTTAACCTTTTAAACAAAATCTTGATAACACAAATCACACTACTAAAATAACGAAAGTTCACTAAAACTTTCAGAGAATTGTCCGTTCTCCTTCTTCGGAAGTTTGTTGCACAAAAACGAAAATGACCTAACCTACACGACGTTGCAGTCGGTTAACCGTAATTCAAATTTCCCTCTCACGTATCACACCGCTGATCTCTACGGGACAATCTAAGCTCTCTGTGATTTAAGTGAACTTTCGATGTTTTAGTAGTCTACTAAATTGTCGTACTGGTGGTGAAAGTGTGATTTGTGTCATTAGAATGTCGTTTTATCGCCACTGTTATCGCTGGTTACCAGTTTTCCACACTTAAAAAACGCCTTGTGATGACAATCATTACCGTCCTTTCATCTAAACATTCTGTGATGGCTTTTTTTATTACTTACACTTTAGTATGGTTTCAGTTTTTTCCCCTTACAGCATTTGCTGAGGCTGCCTCATGCTGATAAATTCCTTGTACCTAAATTCCTTGTACAGTACTCAAATAATCTGCGAATGGCTCTTTTTTGTTTTTACTACATACACTTTATTTTGGTTTTATTTATTTTTTTCACAGAACATATTACCACGTACACATACATTGTTTAAATGAATATCACTCGCACCACACATGCACCGCTGTTCAATATACAAACAAGACTAAGTCTCCAGGGTTTGTTCATTTTAAGGCGACTTAGCGGGATTTCACACTTGAGACAATGTATTAGAAAGGCATGCTGACAATCATTCTTAGTTGAGGCAACACATGCAGCTTCACATTATAATACAAAGACAAACATTTTCAGTCAATCAAAATACTTTTGCAGTACATTTTCATACCTGAGTTTACTTTTTATTTACCTCACATACAATACTGTAAACAATACTGTTATGAAACATGGAAGAGTATAATTAACGTGTACAAATCAAGGTTACGACACTTACTCAAGGAATACAGCACCTTTTAGTATTGGTACAGTGGGACCTAGATAACACTGTCAAGCTAAAATTTGTGTGTACTTTTTAAGGAACCTCAATGCTGCCCATTAGCAACTGCAGCAAAACAGTTGAGAAGTTCATACATCAACACCAGAGCCAGATTTGGCTTACAAGAGGCACCTATTGTAGTGCCCGTATATGCACGAATAAGAAATGGGGAAGAATGGAGGGATTGGGAAGGAATCCAAGATGGTCACCAAGATTGAGAAAAACACTACATGTTGCAAATCGCTAGGCTATAAAATTTCAATACTGACGTAAAAAACTGACCGTCGTTCATTTGTGCATGTTCATTTTCTAGCAGTTCGACTGCATTATCCTTTGCCTAACTCGCTACCCATTGTGCACGGTAAGGCAGTTGTTGCTCGGTTCGACCAATATTCGATCGTTTCAAACAATATTTATGGTCTGCAACCGTTAAATCTTTGATGTGTAACAACGACTCGTGGTTCCCTGAATCGCAGGGGCCCAGGCCTCATCATTGTAAATTAACCTCTGATCATCGTCGCTTCTATAATTATAAAAACCTTTTCAATGTAACCCTACCCATCTACGTGAGTCCATAATTAACTCCTTTACACGGTATTTGCTACTTGTGGTAGCATACGCTTTCTGTGTTAAAGCTTGATTATCTCATTTGACAGCACAGTTGTGAATGGTGTACAAAACAAGATTAGGATGCACAAAGAAAATTGTTTGGTTTACGGGTGAGGTTACAAATTGAAGTACCAGTCAACCAAGAACTGACTGTATTTTACTGTCCACATTTCTCTGACTTACACCTTGCTCAAAGCTGAAAGAGTGTAATCAGCCTACAAAAAAGTAATATTTTGCTAATACGTTGTCAGGAGCCTATAGAAACAACAGGAGTGTGTGTGGCTAGGCTATGTTTAGTGTGTAATTTAGTACAATGTACTAACGCCAAAAGGAGCAGCAATACTGCGCGTCTAATATCGAAACTGAAACTAGCACGCAAAGCAGACGTGTGCCACGACAGCAACGCTCTATTTTACTGTTGGAAGACTAAAGCAAACTACTAACAACATTGTTTCCATGTTAAACAAATAACCGGAAATTAGCCTTGGGAACGTGACGCACACCTCTAACCGTCTCATGCAGGTGGCGACTTTGCTGACAAGTTTGTACACCACTGTAGACGTTCCTGACTTAGCAGTGTAGTGGAAGTTACGGAGACACGCTCCTGTTGTTTTCTATAGGTTCCTGATGTTATTTATGTCCTCTAGTATTCAATGTTTTTGTAATTTTTGCCAATAGCTTCCTAGTATTTTGAGCTCGTTTTGAACTAGTTAAAATGGTCTAGGAATGTCATAAACAGTCAAAAATACGATTTTTAGCGGGTGGACCAACATTCGGATAAACGAATTTTGACCCGCCATAGTTTAAGGCACCCGCAAGCGTTTGTGAACCGAACAATTAACTTTGCATGGTAGTAAAATGCATGAACTCCATGTTGGGGTATAAAAGTGCTATCTTCTTACGTAACATCATCATTTACACTAAACTAAAAGTTGGCCATTAAACTCTGAATCAAAAACTAGCGTTCTTTGCTCGTCACTAATGATTATCTGACTAGATACAAATGTAAAAAGGTTGCTCCTGTAGATCTGTCTTGCGTGATCTATAAAATCTAAGCTTTCGGTTGAATCCACTATTTACATTCAATTTATAAAGGACTACGAGCCAATATTTTTCACATTAGTCCGAGAGGACCTCTTCACTAAGGTGGTGCCACCTGTCGTGACGTCGATCAGGATTCTTGATTGTGTGTAAGAAATGCCTTAGTCGTTCGCCCTTGGAGTTGATTCCAATTTGTAAACCACCTTTAAAAAAAAGAAATTATAATAACCTACATAAATATAACTGCAATGAACATACTTATTGGTACGTCACTTAGTGTTCTTTAGAAGATATAAAAAAGCAGAAAGCTCACAAAAAAATGTTTAAAAATATTTTCTATAATACCCACTCCCCATTTTCAGAAAAGTGCCGACAATCTGTGGCATAGGCCATGAAATTGCAATATGCCGAGCTCTGCAATGTAGCGAGTGGAATTTCGTATGAAATGACTATTGATCGATGAACCAGTAACCATATCAATAAAGACGATACTGCAGTGATCTGCTGATGGGACTAGTTCGGCAGTTCGAATCCAGGTCTCATCTCCTGACTGAAACCGAAATGAATACAGGTGGCTTAGTGCACCATAATTTCACACATATAGCCCGCCTCCCAGACAACCCGCACCACTAAAAAGTAAGGTGGCTGTGAAAAAAAAAAATTCTAGTATAACCCGCACCATCGTGTAACCCGCACCACCGTATAACCCACGGGTAGCACATGTAGCTCTTCTCTACGCACTCTTCTCTTTGTGCAGGAACAGGAATTGGACCAGAGCTGAGTAAACGATCAACAACACGATGTTTGAACATAGAACGAAATTGGCTGCTATTAATATTAATTACAAGTTGATTTCAAATTTCGATATTAACAATTAAAACAAATGAAAGTTTGAAACGAGAGTTGCAAGTTTTCATGAATTGTTACAAGAGATGCATGACTAAAAGTGGAAAAATTACGATTTTCAACTCAATTTTCAAGTAATTCATATCACTGCAGCGTGAGTAGATGAATGTTTAGCCTATTGAGAAATGAGCCTCTTTTTTTGTTTGGGCGTGCAAAAAAACTTTCGTATAACCCTCATTCTCGTATAACCCGCAGGCCCGATTTTCTAAGGAAAAAAAGTCGTATAACTCACGGGTTACATGCATGAAATTACGATACTACATCATTTCTGATGAATGATGTTTGCTGAGGGTTCGTTTCCAATTCATCTTTCTAACTTTAATGGATTCGCTGCAACTGTCGTAAACAGCACATTTTAAAATGGGAGGAATTCCGGAAAATATAAAGTTTCATAGTGGCCGTGTGTATATCCTTAGTCCAACCTATATGCGACAGGTACATGTCACAAGGTGAACTGGTGTAAGTATATAGCGTTGGGGCATGTTACTGACCAATCTGAACATGATTCACCTCTTCGTCAACCTGCTGTAACACTGGTCCCCAGGCAACTGACTGCCACAAGCACCAAAAACCACAGTGAGACACTGTGCTGTGTGGATATAAAGCTACGGATTTTAAGTCCGACATCAAGAATTTATAAGGTTTGGGAGGAGAATTTGTAACTCTAAAAAGTCCATATTGAAACGTGTTACATTCACTCCTATTAGTTTCATCCGAGTTTTCAGAGGGCGCCACGCGTTCCATCTGGTAATTTTTGGTCATCTTTCAGCTCAAATCTAAGTAAATTAAACTAAGCTAAACTAAACTAAATAATAATTAAATAAAAGCTAGTTTCGTTTAGTTTAATTTGAGGCTGAAAACTGAGTAGAAATTCCCACATAAAACTCATGGTACTCTCTATAAACTTAGACGGAACTAATAGGAATGAATCCAAGACGTTTCAGAAGGGGTCTCGGTCACAAATTCTCTCTCCTCAACCCTCTAAATTCTTGCCGTCATGCATGCAGCCACCACTTTATCTCCCCAAATCTTTTGATTTGGATGCGACAAATTATTAGTTTTCTTGGAATATGCCATGTAGTATGTCGGCATGAAAATCCAATTATCTCTTAAAAAAATAATAAGATTGTAATGCTGCAGCACAACACTACTACGATAACAACCAAAAGACTTAGCATTAAATGGTTAAGAGAATACAACCTATTTTTACAATATACAAACCAATGTAGTCATTGGTCCTGCCATAATCTTTGTCCCAAACTGTGACCTCGATAGATTTTTTGGGTAGCTCATGTATTCGTACATCGAAGACAAATTCCTAAGAAAAAGGAAAACTGTATGTTACCTAGCACACATAAAGATAAACTTAAAATCTTTGCAGTTTTAATACAATGTATTACTGTTAGTCCTAGAATTCTGTTGTTCCAATTGACAACAATTAAGGTTTTGTAGGTCCTTAAACAATTAAGGATGTATGGCCTTGATGGGAGAGGGGGATTACCTCATTGAACTCTGGGTTCAGGTTTTTCCATCGCACAATGGTCTTGTACTTTCTTCTCATAGGATCAGGCTTCATCTGCCTGTGGAAATAATAACAGGGTTTGAAAATTCTGTAAAAGTTTTTACTCTGAAAGTTCATCTCAAGAAATCGAAAGTTCGGGAACAAAATACGCACAAATTTCAGAAAACTAATAGTATTACCAGTATTCCTTGCAAATATTTAACAGACTGGGAACGGCATTCTAAAATGGCGTAGCTTCCGGTATTTGTTAGGTTCCGGTCCCACTGATCGGTAAGCACTCTTGAAGAATCGTCTCTCAAAAGAAAACAGATTTCCGGGTTTGAGGGACCCTGTGTGGTCATAAGTGGTGATTTTCTCCCCAAATGTTGGAAATTGCAAGAACACGGGTAATAGTGTTCGTTTTTCTGAAATTGTGTGTATTTTGTTCCTGAACTTTCAACCATAGCATTTGCGTTTGGCTGCAAAACACAAGTACTACCGTATGAAAAGTTCAGAGAATGTCCAAAGTGCACCTGAAAGTCGGGGAAATTTTAGTACATCTTTAATAGTATGCATTTACCTTACAAATTATAGACTCGAAAGGGCAGGAAAATTTGTTAAGTCTAGTCAAGGAAATTCAAAAGACAAATTTTGTGCCCTTCTTATCCTATTCCTATAATAATAGAAGAAAACAAACCTCCTACTCCCTACTTTTTCCTATGTAATAATGTTTATTAAAAAATTACACTAGAAGTTGCCAAGACTTTTGTATTAACTTGTAGCACCAAGCATCTGCTTTCAAGGAACGTTAGATTCAATGCTATATTGATGTCGCAACAACTGAAATGACGATAACTAGGTTGAGTGTATTTACTGAAACCTGGAACTACCAAAATGATGATCCCTAAGCCGACGCAAAAATGATGATTTGAGACATCTTAAAGTTTTATGAAAGGTTGGGGGGGGGGGGGTAGCATTGCTATTTTGACTTGAGGGTAGGGATGTACCCAATATTCGGTAATTATTCGGCCAAAAATTTGAGTATTCGGTATTCGGCCGGGAACTGATTTTGGCCGAATAGTGATATTCGGTTTTCGGCCGAATAGTGTTAAGATTTGTTGGTATTCGGCTGAATATTTTTTTTATATATTTATGCAATTGTGTTAATGTAAGAACGTTTAACTAAGAATTTAGTTTTTGGTCTGTGAGGAATTGTCTTCTCACATTTCTAAAAGAAGGAAAAATGATTAAATATGTTTAAATTACAGGTATTCGGTTAAGTATTCAGCCGAATAATTCGGTATTCGGCCATTATTCGGCACAGAACCGAATAATTCGGTATTCGGCCGAATATGTAAATTTGTTTGGTGCCGAATATTCGGTAGTTTAACTATTCGGTTGTATATTCGGTATTGGGTAAGTTGAGTATTCGGTTATATATTCGGTATTCGCTAAGTTAAGTATTCGGTTATATATTCGGTATTCGGCAAATTTTGTATTCGGTGCATCCCTACTTGAGGGGCTTCATCCATCGTCAGCAACCTGTTGCTGATAAAATCCAGTACACTCGCGATTATGAGAAGGCCAAAATACAGTGAACAAATACATCAGCAGTGACATTACCAAGTGAAACACTAGGTGGAATTTGCAAATTAGTATGTACATGAATGTCATCGTTCAGCACAGAATAATAGTTTACGGATAATTTATGTACAATACATACACTTTGACAAATGGGTCCGACAGACCATTGGAATCCATGGAAGCGAGGTTGGCACAGCGGATAATGCCGACAATGAGTGCTTGCTTTTGGCTGGAGTATTTCAAGGAAAGTAAGATTTTTCCACGATTGTTGTCTGCTGACAGTAAATCATCGTCTTTTTCGAGCTGTGAAACAAACAAGGTAACAAGCTCTGTATTAAAGATGGAAGCTGAATAACTGTACAGTACATCCAAACAATAAAAAACGTGCGACAAGATGTGCAGCCAAAGTGATATACAATATAACTTGTACACAGGTATTCGATAAAAACCATACAATGAATAAACTTTTGTCTGGAATAGAACAAGAAATCTTAAAGCCTACACAACAGACTAAAAACTTTTCAAGACCAACCTAAGCCAATTTCACGGTCCCTAGCACGTTAAATAATCAGCTATAACACCACGAGTGCTTCTACAAAATCGATAATTTGTGAGTTTTAGTACGAAACTCCTTTCCAGATTTAATTTCCCGAAACCGAAGGTCGAGGGAAATTTGCTGGAAAGGAGTTTGAGCGCTAAAACACCCGAATTATACATTTCATAGAAGCACGAGAGGGATCCGGTTTGAGAATTTTTTGTTTTTCTTTCCGCAAAACGATTTTCCGACGCAAATTCGTTCTACGGTTTCGTTTTCGATTCTCCATGGTCTTTTCAGTGTAATTCGGTTTCACTTTCGATTTCCCGGGGTCTTTTTTACTTTTCAGTGTAAGTCGACCATGGTGCTCGTTTTGAGGAAATAAAACAAATATTCTCTAAATAACCCGATAAATTACCCAGTTTATCAATGTTTTCTCCATTGGGTTCTTTGTTTACATGTAATATTTATAGGCTAATAATAATTAGCATTGGGGGAGTTAACTCGTGATAAATAATGTAAAAACATTATGCCAACCTTCTCGCCTCTGGACAAGGAGGGAGAAGGAGTACAGCAACAAGCCAATGGAACAATTAGTTTGTTCTCGGCTGCCCCTTTTGGCACAAAGTACTTGCACTGCACAGAACTTTTCATTCATTTTCCAGTCCAGTTTTCAGGAAACCTAGGAAGGGCTAGTGCTGGATTTGCTGGCACGGAACCAAGAAACGTAATAAAGGTGGTACTGAAATTCATTAGAATGTATAATTTCAAAATGGGAGTTGGGACCTACATCAGCAACCATCATCTCGGGACTAAAGCATTTACAGCAGGGTTCGTACGGATCCTTGGAAACTTGGAAATGTCCTGGAAAATAAAAATAAAATTCTAGGCCTGGAAAGTCCTTGAAAAAACTTGAAATTTCAGTTAAGCCCTGGAATAGTCCTGGAAATTGCAGAAAATCACGTTTCTGGTTTCCGTGTCTGACATCAGTATGCAACGCATAAACCATAAACATAAAAAAATAACAAGAAAATAACTAATTTTAACACCAGTGGTCATCAGTGTCATTGTGGATCAAAATCTCACATCGTGCCACTGTGTTGATAAGATTTCGCATTAACAATTTTTTTCTTTTAATTATCTAAATTTCTCGTAATTACTCGTTTCTGATCCTTGAATTTTCATTGGCCAGTAATAGAAAAATCCTGGAAAAGCCTTGGAATGTTAAGGTTACAGACGAGTACGAGCTCTGATTTAGCCTTACATTTTCTACAAGAAAAGTCATATTCATATTATGCGTAAAGGAAGTCGTTGTTCCCAAATTTCATTAGCAGGCTAGTTAAAAACAGCACGACATACAAAATATTTTGTTTTTTTTCTAGATGGCAAGGGTTAGTAGTTTAACAAGTTTTTATTTCTGTGAAATTGTGAAAATTAGTTAGAGGTACACAATTGTGGAGAGACGGTGGAATAATTATAATAGGTATATGACAGTGGGACTCCTGGGGAAGTTATCAGCACTCCAGGAGGGGCAGGGAGCATTGAGGTGGCCCTATAGAGGTGGTAAAGGCCAAATCCGGTCCTGCCCGTTGTATGCAAAAGTGGTTAGAAAGGGTCGGGTGAAGAGGGCACACCACCAAATTTGTTACGCGAAATAGCACACAACAATTGACACTCTGAAATATGCTCCTAATTATATTGCAACATGTCCTTTATCCACTGGTACAAAGATTCTTACCGGAAGCTGTTTCTCCAAGTAGACATTAAAGTTTTTTGATTGATGTGGCTTTAATTTTTTTAGTGGCACTCTTGCTTCTCCAATGAAATCGTGGCCAAATACGTCTTCATCTAACAAGGATAACCTTTGAATAGATTAAACAAAATAATAATCTTGACATTAACCCTGAAGTATCAGAATGTACGGTGGGAAGAACGGAGTTTCTTAAAATGATGTTTCCGTAGGTCGGTGATGTGAGTCGATGTCTCATCCTTATTTAGTGGGGACCACTAAGATACAGTCTGTTTGGTAGGACGCTAAGGCCGGACATCAGGTGGGCAGAATAAAACAGTACAACAATTATTACGGCCCCCCCCCCCCCCCCGACTTAACTTACTGGGTATCTCCAGCCCAGTTCTTGAAATTGAATATGAAATTCAGACTGATTTTCTATTTGAGCTGCTTTATGGAAATACATCAACTTGGACTTAAAATTTTTACTTAACAAGCTGAAAACCAGATTGGCCCCAGCAAGCCTTAATACAGACAGTACTGACTGTATGGGGCTCCATTCAACTGAATATTAGACACCCACATTTAAGCCTATTTATGGCAGTTGATCAGTTAACATCAAGCTGCTCTCACCAGTGGAGATCTCTTAAGACAGACTGTTTTCCACCCTTGTGTTTGGTCTCATAAGTAGAGAAGACTCTGTTCTCATACAGAGTGTTCTCTACTGACGAACCCATACAAGGGCGAAAGCAGCTTGATTTTTAAGTAATTTGTTATTTGGTTCTTGTTTTCTTTGCAGGCCGTTTTGGACGATTTACTAGCTACACCGATTTGTTTTTTTATTATTTTGAGGTTTGTTGTTTTTAGTGAAATGACGTGCGCCGAGAAACGCTTAGGTCTCCCCAACATCCTAGGTCATTTAAGTATAGAGCAGTGACATTTGCGCCATTATGGGTTTTGGAGGGCATAACTACAAGGTGCACTACATAAAAATGGAGGGAAAAACAACGGAAGAGCGGATTTCTTAGGCTTAAAATAACGTTGTTTTCTCCAACAACAAAAATCGCGCGTTTTAGGTCTAAGAAATCACTCTTCACAGCATCGGCTTCAGTATGACGCCCTTCTGTTTCTCTCCGCAGTGCCCCTTGCAGCCAACCCATTAAGGCTCCAGCATAGAGTTATATACAATAATACGACGTCGTTCACTGCTCTATAAATTAAGGCTTTATATTTCTACGGGAAGAGCAACTGGACGGGCAAGGAAAAATGTTGGTGAAAGCAAGAGGGCATTACCCACCCTGCTTGCCCCTCTGCAGCGTCACTACTAACCTCATGCGTGGGGCACCGAGCTTGTTACCACTCAGAAGTGCCCTGCTTGCAGTACAAGCTCACTTTTGTCCCAGAACTGAGATTTGATTGCTTACTTTTGTGGGAATACATCACTGGTATTTAAGGGATTGTGTTCAGTGATTGATGGAAAAATGAGTACATGCAAACCGAACCCATTTCGTTTTCCATCCTGTAATTCAGTGATTGGTCATAGTAAAAATTAATGATGAAACAACATTGAATTTGTATTTCAACAATCACCACCAGCACAGGAATTGGCAGACAATTCCAGTTTAAAAATTGTTGCTCTACAATCGAGAACTTCACATTTCCATGATGGTAACATTGATCATGATCATTTACGTCATTAGCGTTTCAGCTCATTTATGCTCACTATTTGATTCTACCAATAACAATCACACCAACCACGAGCATTGTTGCAAAAAAACAGCCTAAAGTTCCAACATTTGACAAAAAATAAGCTCGGTATTCGGGCAGCCACAACGACAACACAGGTTCATCTGGGCTAGTGGAGATACCCCAAACTAGGATGTACACGATTTTCTGGGATTATTATAGGTAGTGAATTTAAAGAGCCATATGACGTCATCCCAGCCACGGGCACAGACTTGGATTTAGGGGGCAGGCGGGCGGAGAAAGGACAGTCCATAGAGTGTCATGGCAACTTGTTGTGGGAAGGCCTCCACGACTTAGCTATCTATCTCCTCCATCCACAAATTCTATATAATATTTACAGGTCGTGCTGCTAGTGGTGGATTCAATTCATCTTTTTAAGGAATCCTCCCCCACTACCAGTAAAGCAAAAGATTCCCATGGTTGCTTTACATATTGCAGTTCTTGCTTTCATCTGCTTACATAACAACCTACACAGTGACACAAAATCTGGATATTTTTTATGCCATTTCCTGGACCAATAAGTACATAACAGAATGGTGACTCGGCTGTCGGACATTATTTAACACAGGTTAATACTGTCATTGCATGCTTGACTCGTACGCACACCTGTAAGTTACAAAGACAACAATGATGCAATCTCCAACGGCTACAAAAGATTTGGGGAATGAGTTTCTTGACACCCAATCAGTGTGTAAATTGATGATGAACACTCACATTTTTGGTGAAGCTGTCACTACTTCTGGAACAAGTCCCAGTAATCACCCCCCCCCCCACTACTATCCACATAATGACATATTGTTCACAGTTGTGCCATACGTAATCGCACATTGCCTTAATGGAACTCTATGGAACTCTACGGAAACATATGACATTGCTTTAATTAAAACCTTTAATGCTCTTAGTTGTTACATATTGCAATACTCTGTGTTTAGTACAAACCTTTATGTAGGGGGCGCTGCGAGCACAAGCAAATTCCCCATGCATCTTGATGTAGGGTGCGCGCTAATTTATATAATAGATCTAACTCTATGGCTTAGACTAGCTAGCCATCGTGCAATGGCTTCACTGGATTTTTATTTATTTAATAATACATAACATTAATTACGTGTACCGATACTGCTTTAATTAAAACCATTAATTCCCCTAATGACAGGCCCTGATACTACTTTAATTGCAACATTTAACTCTTTTAATGATACGCACCGACACTATTTTAATTGGAACCTTCAACTCACCCAACGATATGCATCGACATTAACTGGAACTTTTTTCTCCTAATGATGTGTACTGACATTACTTTAATTGGAGCCTTTAACTGTTCTGACATGTGCTTTAACTGTACTGACATTGTTTTCAGTGGAACTTTTAACTCTTCTAATGATATGTGCCAACATTGATTTAACTGAAACCTTTTAACCTTTTAACTGTACCAATGATAAGCACCGACACTGCTTTAATTGGAACCATAACTTTCCTAATGATGTGCAGCACCATTGCTTTAATTGGAACCATTAACTCTCTCAATGATATGTACTGACATTGCTTTAATTGGAACCTTTAACTCTTCTAATGATGTGCGCCGACATTGCTTTTTTAACTGGCACGTTAACTCTACTAATGATACGCACCGACACTGCTTTAATTGGAATGTTTAACTTTGCTAGTGATATGTACTAACATGCTTTAATAGGAACCTGTAACTCTTTTAAAGTTTGTATTTTAAAGCAGGAAATTTTTGCACATCTTTTACAGCTTCTTGAATCCTCTGTTCATGGTCAACAATACCTTGAAGTTTCCGTTAATGAAACCAGATGTATACTGTGGAACCAAGTTTGTCATATTACACAAATCTTAGTCAACTCTGCGTACAGTACGGTGATGTTATTTGCGCTTCTAAGAACATCAGTTTGCTAAAAGTGGGCTATGTTCAGATCACTGTGTCGCAGTTCGTGATGCTTCAGTTCTCACTACCTCGGCATGGAGTGACGCTACTAATCCTAAGTGCTTTCCAGTGTAACTATTGTGTTGGTGGCCCGAGCTCCATACTGTTCCGATGTTTATTTTTAATTTTTTGCTTATCCTTCTGGTTCGGATGACCTTAAAGGTACAAATATTACCACTGGTTATCATTGTCCTATGGTAAAATAACATATAACGGAGATTGTACGATAAGTCATTATTTCTTCTTCAGTTCCACTTTCTGGCGTGTATCAAAACCATGGATTCAAATTTCGTAAAGGATACTTCCTTACAACATCGAACAATAACACTTCCTTAAAATAACGTATTTATAAGAAACCCCTTGACAGATATTCTAATGCTTGAACAAACACAGAAGATTGAAAATCAAGTGAGAAGAATCATCTATGAAAGCTTACCTTAGAGTTTTCCTAACCATGTCGTTCTCAGTAATTCCATAATAAGTGAGAGTTTCGTTGAATTCAGGATTTAACGTCTTGTGGACTGTTTTGGTGCGAAGCTTGTTTGACTGCAAGTAACAAATAAGGTACACCTTTTTGCTGCATTTTTGTAATATTTTGTTTGTTTGTTTAATTATGTTCCGAAGGTGTACGACTGTTTCGCCGAATCCCATTTCGCTGAATTTTAATCGTTGTGTTAATTTTCAGAATTCCTGTTTCGCCGAATCATAATTTTTTTTTCAAATTACAAGCCTTGCTCGAGCTACTGCGCTCGCTGCAGCTAAACATGTAACAACACAAACCGCACTAATCACAAATCCCTCCCAATTAAGAATCCATCTTTAACTCATCCAATGTTATATTTTTAAAGAATATTTTGATTCGGCGAAACTGGAATTCCCTTTCCGCCAAATTTTAATCAGGGCTTAATTTTCGGCAAAAACGGGAAATATTTTAGGCGAAACGAAATTCGGCAAAACGGGTATACAGCGTCCCGAAGTTTCACAGAGAAACTCTTACAGGTTACGTGTAAGTAGAATAAATAACAGATACATATTACAAATTATCAGTATTTTATATTACGAACACATAAATCTAACCAAGAATTTATAGGGTTGGTGAGGAGAATTTGTGACCGAGACCCATGATACTAAAACATCTTAGATACATTGGCATTAGTTCAGTCTTAGTTTATATAGGGTGCCACGTGTTTTATGTGGGAATTTCTACTAAGTTTTTAGCCTCAATTAAACTAAACTAAATGAAACTAGCTCATATTTAATTATTATTTAGCCTAGCTTAGTTGTAATTTAGTTTACTTTAGATTTGGGCTGAAAAATGAACAAAAATTACCAAAAAGAACATGTGGTGCCCTCTGAAAACTCGGACTGAACTAATGGGAATCTAACGTGATTCAATAGTGACTTTTTAGAGTTACAAATTCTCCTCCCAAACCCTACAAATTCTTGATCTAACTTATAACAATTTGTTTAAATGTATGATTTGTGAAACGCTAATGTTCCAGCGTGTGCAGCTAATAAAGACAGCAAGTTACAACAAATATTGAAAAAATTGTATACTCTTATATGAAATTAAATTGAAGTTCTAAAATAAAAAATTTAAAAACACACTAGTGTGTAACTAGGGAGGTAGAAACTGTAACAGTTCCTACAGATGCAACGTAACTTACAAAAGGGCCTTGCTAGCACAAAGATCACAAGGATCACAGTAGCACGGACAAGATGGCGCTGGTAATAGTAACTTAACCCAGCCCACATTGGAGTTCAAAGATGCCGGCAAAGAAACATTGCGCTGTCGCAAACTGCCAAAACAATTCGTGGTATTTTTACAAACCGTATATGGCAAATGTTACGTAACACAATTTACCTTCACGAAATTCGCTCCTAATGTTGTGGCTTATTGGGACCATACTTAGGACACACAAAACTTTTATGAAATCGGAACAAGATGGCCACTGGCGCTGGCTCAGTTTACTTCGCATCTTCCCAGGTTGTAGTGTGTCTTAACCGGTGTTGGAACGCCGAAGTTTTGGTTTTATGAAAGTTTTGTGTATGTATGGAAAAAGTTTTGTTTGTCTGAATGAGTGACCATAGTAACAACAAGCGTTTCCTCGTATTTGCCACCGCTGTTTGTCCCTAGTTGTTTGCCCCTACTGATTGTTGCTGTCCGTAGGAATATGCTCCTCCCGTAACGAAGCAAGTATATTGCTCTAAGGTGTAACCTACAAGTTAATGAGATTACACAGTGCAACGGAAGTTCAGCAGATACCCTATTATTAGAAGCTTGTTTTGAGGTACCTTTAGAGGTTTGATTCCCAGCCGAAGTCTTTATACCAGAAGTCGAGAAGGACAGTTTTGCTAGGTACTTCAAATCGGAAATTCCTAGGATCTTTTACATAAAAAAAAAACAGTCAACATGAGCACGACGCCTCACAAGTTCCTTCTCTTCCCAAAAATGCTAGGGGTGGCTAAGGCTAGGCTTGAACCAAGGACCTCATCCTGTGGTAAATGACACAGTCGTGCTAACCAACAGGCACCTTGTCCATCATTTCATGGTACAATCTGAGCATTAAAGACTCAATTGTTTCATGTTATATTTTTGATGTTAAAAGATGTAGTATAGGAGTTGGGTGTTAGTTTTACAATAATAGGTCCTGACTGAATCTAATAAATCTTACGCTGTTTCACTGAGAAATACAAGTACAAACTTTATTAGCACCAGGACGCTGTCTCACTGAGAAATATAAGTACAAACCTTATTAGCACCAGGGCGCTGTTTCACTGAGAAATATAAGAACAAACCTTATTAGCACCAGGGAGTAGATGAAGCTTCACGTATGGATCCGACAGACCATTTGAGTCCATAGGACGCAAACCCTAAGAGCAAACATAACGTTTGAAATCTGTTAATGCCGCAGGCATAACTAACAACACCATATATCTTGCGTTATACATATTGAGATGAGACAGAGAAGCATCAGGAAAGCCCAGAGAATTAAGGGACCGGTCATTATTTACTTCCCGGAGAGGGGGAGGGCGAAGAAGAGTATGAACTGGGGAGTTTTCATATGAGTGAGTGTGTGGGACAGGATGGACGACCCGATGGTCAACTGGCACTCAGTGGAAGATTACCTCAGTTTTTCAAGCTGATCAACCAAATTTTGTTCAAATCTTCAAAACAATCTCAAATTACAAACAGGCAAAATCACCTTTCGGCCTCAGTCGGGCAACCCCCACCCCCAGTGCCTTATTAACCCGTGTTGGAGCCCCGAGGCAAACCCTTCAAGATGACCCCCTCACACAGATGTGGGCCCCTTGCCTAAATACGGGGGAGCACTCATCATAACATGGGGCCCCTCACCTGATGTGGAGCGCCCATACCCTCTCGCCCCTTTGCCCTGATGTAGGGGCCCCTCATCCCTTACCCTGGTACGGGCCCCTCATCCCAATATGAGGTGCCTTCACCTTGATATTGGAGCCTCTCACACCTTACCCTGGTACAGGGTCCATCATCATAACACGGTGTGATACGGGGCCTCTCACCCTGATACGAGGTATGGGGCTAAGTTACTCTGATATGGTGCCCCTTCACCATAATATGAGGCCCACGTGGCAGGATCACTTGCCCAAGGCAAGATTTTGTGAATGCGACAAACGAGAAGCTATAGATGCAATAATGTGCAACTTTGTACGATGCCATGAGGAACAATAAACTGCACTGAGTGTAAAAGAAAAATAAACCCTTTCTTAATATTAAAATTGCTACAATGCATTAGTGGAACAGTCGTCACAATGAAAAGTATAAAAAATATATTTTGCATAATGAGAAGTGCATTGTTGGAGGCCCCGTTTGGGCCCCAGACTTCCGTGGGGCCCCGAGGCAACTGCCTTGTGGGTAATAAAGCCACTGTCCTCCCCACTGAACTCCTCTTCCCCACAAGAAGTGCTTTTATCAGTAATCCAGCAAATTCTTGTGTACATCATTCTGTTTTGAATTCACTTTGGTAAATTTATCCCGAGCAAGCGCAAATGCCTAGGATGGAACATACATACACTTTACACTAAAATACTTAATACGGTATCTAAGAATAACTACGAACACTTGATTGATTTAGATTCGTTTTAATTCGCATGTAAATTTTATTACACTCTAAGCTTGAATTAGCCTTTATAATTAAATGAATTATCAAAAAAAAAAGTAGTAACGAGCGCGAATTAATCAAATGCGGAAACCGTAAATGGAATAAGGATGGGAAGAGAGAAGTCGGATTTTGTATTGATGGACTCTTAGTAATAATAAAAATATTGCAGCCTAAGCTAATTTCTAAAAGAGTGCGTTAAAATGATCTTAATATTTCAACATTATTCTAATCTCAATTACTACTTTAAATTAAATTATCCAACACTTACATTATTATTAGAACGATTCAGAAAAATACTTATCGCTAATACTGGCAGACGATGCTGCTGCCCCGGCAATCGGACCCATAGCCTCCTCTAACCGAAGGCCTCACTCTCAGACAGAGATCGCTAGGCAAACTTGAGAACTCTGCAGATGAAACAAATAAGGCAGCAGTCGGAACCAGAATACTGCTCTATTGTCTGCTCAGCGTATCTTGAGTCCTGCAGGTATTTTATGAGCGGCTACGTCTTCCTGGAGGGGGGCGGCTTTAATCGACGGCCACCATTGTTTTTGCAACTCTCTAGGATATCAACAAGACACTCTGTGACCAAAAACGTACATTCGATTATCTTGTTCGTTCTGGGGCAAACTCAAGATAGGCCGCGGACACTCTATGCTAGTTTCCTTCATTATAAAGCCAGCTTTAAAGTACTACGAATTGAATTTTTCTCAAGAGTTGTTTGTTACTTTAGTATGTCTTGTATTACTTTAACGTGAAGTCAAGTTCTCTGTAAGGGTTACCTAGCCTGAAGTCCACACTACATGCATTTCTCAGCGCGACGTCCACTTTCCGGTCTTTCCTGGATGTTTACTTCTATTGTGAGTTTTCTAGAACTGCAGGTGTTCGATTTTGCTAAAAATACGTTTTCAAGTTTTAACTCTTGCTTGTGTACTAGTTTCTTCTCTCTTCCCTCAGTTCCTACTGGTCTTTTAACCCTTTAACTGCTATAACCGAGTATACACGTGCAGCAGTTTTTTGCCTGATGAGGTACAATCCGAGTACACCCGTTTTCATTTTTCTAACTGCTGGTGCTACACTCAAGTTAACTCGAGAACAACAAAACAACTGCTGCAGTGCGCTGCCATCTGTTGGCAGCCAACTGAAACCTTAATTTTACTTCCTGGCCACCAGATGGCATGGCAAACCAGTAAACTTGAAGGTGATGTTATCGGGCAGCTGTTGTGGCGCGCTTCCCTGCGCTGTTTGCAAAATAAAAATGGCTGGACTGTCGAGTCATAGTGGGTTGCCTGCGCCAGAATTTGTTCGGGTATTTACAACAAATGAATCAGATGATGAATTTAGAGATATTGACAATAAAGATGAATAATATGAGAATAATATTTGCTTGGTGTCAGAGGGATCTGACAACGAAGTTTCAGAATAGTTGCCATGTGTGTTTGGGGCAGTGGGGGGGGGGGGGGAGAAAAACTGGGGAGGGGGAGGATTGGCACCACTGGGGGAGCACTGAAGTGGGGGTGCAATAAGAGTTTACATGTGCAATGCGGAAGTAGTATCTGATATAACTGTTTATACCACGGCTGTGACGTCACGCTAACTCAACGCCATGCTAAATTTCCGTAGGTTAAATCCCGTTAACCGTGAGCAGAAGTGTGCGTCATCGCAAAAAGTGTGGGTTATCAAGTTACCCCACGCTTTTGCCGATAACCCACACTAGGTACTCCGCCCTCGACCTATTTGCACACTCGAGCCGGCCAATAATCGCAGCCGTTGGTTAAAAATCGATAACCGCTCGATTTTAACCAATAACTATTACTTATTTGGCTGTTGCTACTTTTTCTTAGCACGGCGTGTTTTTTAAGGTTTTTTTTTTTTTTGTAGCAGCGAAAGGGTTAAGGCTCGGCTTTATTGTGCACTTTTATAATAATGAATATGTAAATTTGTGGATCATGCATTCTATTGTTGACTAATAGTTAATGTACACTATTAATTTATTAAAAGAACTAAAAGCATTTATAATTATTTATAATTATACTACTATGCAAGTTCTGATTATGCTTGATTATCTTAATTACTGATATTAACATATTAAGTCTAACTTAATCCCATAAAACATTCAAGTTGCATTCGAATTGCTCCACTAACAGGATTTTTTTTTCAGTACTTCCGCCTCAAATTTTGCTTCTTCCAAAAGGGAAAAAAAATTCTTTGCAAAGTCGAGTGCATAATACGCTATTGATCATACTTCAGACAACACTCATACCAAATTCCAATTCATTTATTCCTAACTGCGGGAACAGACAGACAATAAAAAGAGTAAGATACCCAACTTGTCGAGATGAATAGATCTCATTTGCTTCTCTCTCTCAGTCAATTAGTACGAAGAAACAACATGCCTGCAGTACCAAAGTGCATACTTATGCACCTCAAAATGTACATGTAGTTACTGTAAAACCTGTTTACCTTTGCTCTATGGATAGTGCAATGGAGGGCACTGTTAATGGAGTCAAATAGTATGGAAAACTCCAGAGTTCCGAAAGACGCAACTGAAATAGGTAGACATTTAAGACTATTAGAATCAAAGGCTAGAGAATAAATCGTCAATTACAATAAATTCACATGACAAAGAAAACAACTTAAAGGTGGATTGCCGCCAAATTAAAGTCTGCAGCATATAGCCCTATCGACTTCTCTCTCGCAGCAAGCAGGAATACACAAAGCAATACCTTTAAACAGTACAAACAAGCCACGTGCTTCCTTAATTATTGAGTAAAAATTTGAGGCGTCCTCGTGCACCTGGGGGCAAGCCGTAATGATTAAAGATATTATTGTCACTAGATGGCATCGGGGTATTGTCTTTATATTCTATTGTGGCGCCATCTAGTGGCATTAATATCTTTAATCTTTACAGTTTGCTTCCAGGTGCACGAAAACGTATCAAATTTTTACTCAATAATTCAGAAGTCACGTGGCTTGTTTGTTGTGTTAAAAGATATTTCTTTGTGCATTCCTTCGATTGCTGCAAGCCAGCGCTAGAGCGACCTAGATAGCGCTCGATGGAGCTCGATGCTCCAAACTTTCGTTTGGTTGCAACTCGCCTTTAAGGATGAAAACGAAAAGTTAACCGCTACCATCTAAATTGGTTTGTCGAAAAACCTGGGTGTTTATTATTTTGTACTGTGCAAAACCCGACGCGAAAAAATGTTGAGGCCCGGCTTCACGCCAATTGTTACACATTAACAAGAATTTACAGGGTTGGGAGGAGAATTTGTGACTGAGACCCATACTGAAACGTCTTGGATACATTCACATTAGTTCAGTCTTAGTTTATAGAGAGCGCCACGTGTTTTTATGTGGGAATTTCTACTCAGTTTTTAGCCTAAAATTAAACTAAACTAAACGAAACTAGCTTATATTTAATTATTATTTAGCCTAATTTTGTTGTAATTTAGTTTACTTTCGATTTGGGCTGAAAAATGAGCAAAAATTACCAGATAGAACTCGTGGCGCCCTCTGAAAACTCGGACTGAACTAATGGGGACGAATCTAACGTGTTTCAATAGGGACTGTTTAGAGTTACAAATTCTCCTGCCAAACCCTATAAATTCTTGAAAATTAAATGCAACACTAGACAAGGTCTTTTATGTTCTTCTTGATACATATTATTTTTTGGGTGTTACTGTCCGTATTATTTTTATTCATGTTTTGGATGATAAGGATTCTACAGCTGAAGTGCCAAAGTATTGGGGAATTTTACGAAGAATAAAGGAAATAAGTTAGGCTACTACAACCACAACAAATTAGTTTCTTTTAAAAATGGGTCATTATTCAGGATTGTGCGTCTGTCCTTCATAATGGTGATCTGCGTGAACTTACCGTCATCAGGTGAATACTTTTCTTCAAAGACTTCATCTTGAGACTCTTGCTGTACCGACATTTGATTGAAAGTGGCCACCATGCGGTCGTTTTGGCGAACGTGATCACTCGATGAACTTCTGTCGCTGACATAGCCATCACGGCTGCACTGAGTGTTTTGCGAATCGCGACGAATGACGAAATTATGATCCACCTCGTCTTCGTCATCTCCCCGTATGGAACCGGCGATTGACGTCGGATTACTGGGAGTACGGTCTCCGGAATCTCGAGCTGACATGCGATGAGGGCTTTCACGGCTGAAAACTGAATCGTTAACACTGAAAATTATCTGGGCGAGGCAAAGTTTACAGTTCAAACAATAGCAACAACATACACTAATTAAACCGCACTGCCAAGCCTGAGTCTACGTTATGAAAGAAGGGCTTTTTTTCTCTACCTTAACCCTTTAACCCTTAACACTGAACGGCAAAAAACTAAGTCCCAACGCGCAACGCGAGCTTTGTGAGGGGTCCCCGGGGACCCCGAGTAAAGCGAGCAGCAACAGCCCAGTGGTCAGCGTTCTCGTCTGCAAACCAAGTGAATGCCGGATCAAATCCCGCGACCGACCCACAGTTAAAAAAATATATATCCAGTTTGGCATGGGCATTAAAGGGTTAAAAGAAATGAGTATATACCGCAGCAATGAAAAGCAGCAGCTTACAAAAGAAAAAGAAAAAAAGAAAAAAGAAAAAGTGAAGCAAGCACAACGTAAATCATAATTCTGACACAAAAAAAATCAAGAATATTAATCCCAAAGTTCTTCGTTGAAATCACAATTATTATTTCATTGTTTTAAAGTTATCACTTCAAACATACAAGAAGTGAGAAATTCAGTGCGATTAAAACACATGGCTATTAATCTGAGTGGCTATTAATACAGTTTGTCACAATAAAACACAGAAACCTGATATCATCCACATGACGCAGGTAAACATTCCTTGTAGAAAAGCATGTAACTGCTCTAATTATACTCATCATTTGCTATTGTATCCATATCCATTCACTAAATGTTTTTTCGTCCATGCTGCATAACGAGATCTTGGCATCGTCATTGACCGCGACCTGAACTTCTCCAAA
>JAHWFP010149890.1:0-17893 GCA_023313725.1 Lithobius niger | reverse complement strand
ATTTTGTTTACCTTCGGAAGCCAGGGAGGGCTCACTATCTGAAAAATCACCACCATGACTTTCATCCCCATAGGTGGCGTCGGCAGTGCTAACACTATCGTGGATGCCAGAGTTTGAGTTGCTGAAGGAACGGAAAGCTGAATAGTTAGGGCTGACTTGCGGGTTGGCACGAGGGCTAGTCATGAGCGAGTCTGTACTGCCAACTGAAACATACACAAAGAATAGCACTTGTTCAACCATTAATTCATTTTTTCGAAAACAGTTTTAAAAATAAAAAATTTACAATGCTGCGGGCTACAGCCCCAATTTCAAATCCCACTTCACATTTTCTGTTGTGGTCTTGCAGATAGTGCTATGTATACCCTTCCAAAACCCCTCTAATGTCAGGACTTTCGGCTTTACATATTGACCCTCATCTACAACATTGTCGCACGAACGTCTATAGCATTTTTTTTGATGCAGTCATACATGTTAATGTAAACTGCTGTCTGTATGTATTGTACCCACGCTTCGTGCGTAGAAACTATACAGGGTGTTCACAAAAAACTGACGACCCAACATTTTCGAAGTCCAACTTTTCTAGTAGCACCCCTCACAACCAGGAGAGGACAGAAATCTTCCCGTTTCATTAGCTTTGATTTCTGTCTTCTCCGGTGTCTGAAGGGTGCTAACTAGAAAAGTTGGCCTTCGAAAATGTTGGGTGGTCAGTTTTTCTCGTTAGCACCCCTCAGAAGCAGGAGAGGACAGAAATCTCTCCGTTTCATTAATCCTATACTAGTTCTGAGGGGTGCTAACTAGAAAAGTTGGACACGGAAAATGTTGGGTCGTCAGTTTTTTGTGGACCACCCTGTATTAGTTACGTTTCTGTATAGCCACAAGTTCTTTGTTATCCTGTATATAGGTAATTTATGAGATTCAAAATAGTATTAACAGTTAACAGAAGAGGGTGCAGGCACCTTGTGTAATGCAAAAACTTGTAAGCTGCAAAGCTTATTGCAATCAAGGGTAAAAGAAACCTATTGCCTGTCCAGATTTTGCGAAGAGACAGCACATAACCATCACCAGTGACGCACCCACATCAAGGAGGTCACCCCAGCTATCTCACGATATCTTTCAACAAGTTCATTCCTTTCCCCACCTTATTCAGACAAGAGATTTACCAAAATGTACCCCAACATAACACTGTGGCAATCGACCCCATCAACGCTAGCTGCAATAATGTAACTTTCCTGTTTCAGTCACAATTTTTACGATCCTTATACACAATCATTGTTTTTTAAAAGTCCCGTATATGCAGAGCTTCGGCTGTATGCCTGCCTAAAGCGATTTTTGTTATTTACTGCACTTCCACATTCAACCTCTTGAACAGCGAAAGTTTTAGGTTATTACTGCTTCAACAATTATATTTTTAACAAATCCATTAGGGATGCACCGAACATTCGGTAATTATTCGGTATTCGGCCTATTTGGCCAAAAATTCAAGTATTCGGTATTCGGCTGAATACTGATTTTGGCCGAATAGTGATATTCGGTATTCGGCAGAATACTGAGTTTGGCCGAATAGTGATATACGGTTTTCGGCCGAATAGTGATATTCGGTTTTCGGCCGAATAGTGTTAAGCTTTGTTGGTATTCGGACGAATTTTTTTTAGTCTATATTTATGCAATTGGGTTAATGTAAGAACGTTTAGCTAAGCATTTAGTTTTTGGTTTGTGTGGAATTGTCTTCTTACATTTCTAAAAGAAGGAAAAATGATCAAATGTATTTAAATTATAGGTAGTCGGTTAAGTATTCGGCCGAATAATTTAGTATTCAGCCATTATTCGGCACAGCACCGAATAATTCGTCGGCCATTATTCGGCACAGAACCGAATAATTCGGTATTCGGCCGAATATGTAAATTGTTTGGTGCCGAATATTCGGTATTCGGTATTCGGCTGTATATTCGGTATTCGTCAAATTTTGTATTCGGTGCATCCCTAAAATCCATAACCCACACATTGGAATCCATCAAGTGATCACACTTTAGACGAGCTATCTAGGTGGCAGCAATTTGGGCTCTGGTACAAAAATGCTTCGTCCAGCAACACTGAAATTAACAAATGATCCATCTTCAATGATTCCTGCTATCATCATGCCACTTACCCGATTCTCCTTTTCGCTTCCGGCGGGCACCTTTTACGTGTACATCATCATCAGAACTAGTCTCCGTTTCATGGTCACTGAGATCTTGTGTGGCTGAATTATTAGGTAAATAAATAAACACACTGCATTAATAAAACCGAAACTTACGTACATAACAACTGACTCCACTCAAAAAACTTTTACAATACATCTACACATTCCATTTTTACCCTACAAATTATATTTCAAAGCAAATATATAACCTTAATGACATCGACTTTAGATGAAGAAAGAAAATGTACAAAATTTAGGAAATGCAGGAATCTCCTGATGAAAGGGAGAGTCATACTGTTATGATTTTGTTGGGGGGCTATCCAGTACCCGTGTCTCGCTACTAACATATAAAAAATAAGATATGGACTTACATACACAAAATCAGCCTAAGTGTAGGATGGTTGGGCTATAAATGAGCCAAAAGTAGTGGTGATTTAGGAATTTTTCCATCACATGGTTTGTCGTTGCCTGTAAACTTACAATTTTAAAAATCCGAAATATCACCAACATTCTGCTAACTTTTTCAGATAGGCCTAATTTAGAATTCCACGACTATTCCAAGAATTTTAAAGGACTCATCAATGAAAATTAAGGATAAAAAAAAACCAGTAATTAACAGACAATGAGACAAATTAGACTGTTAAAAGAAAAAAACTTTTTATGTACGGAATCGTATCACACTACCTGTGGCAAGCTGTAACAAGCTATTCTGCTCATCTTATCAATTAAAACAAGCGTACCGTACGATGTAACTACTACACTGGCTGTGCGTAACGTGTTACGTATGTTTTTTTTTCCGTTTGTGTTTTAACATAAATTGTACGTTGATGTCCGACACGAACACAGAAACATGTTTTCTGTTGTGGGAATTTTCAGCAGTATTCCGAGATATATGACATGTTCAGTTTTTCCAGGACTTTTCATTTTAGTTTTTAGGACATTTCCAGGTTTGAAAGACAGTACAAACTCTGCAATCGTCATGTGTGTGAGGAGATGTGGCTCTTTTCATTGAACGCCCAAGTAAATTAATGAACCTTCACTTTAATTTTATCGCTGAGCTATCACTACATTTCATTCATAATGTGTTTGAACTCTGGTTTTATTCTCACATTATTTATATCACAAGTTCAGAAATATTCTAACGGAATCTTAGCATTCTTACGCTGTCCAACCATTACTCATACCAATTGTACGTAGAGAGTTTTTTAATCCCACATTTATTTTACAATAGCAACACACACAATTTCTTCCTACCTTTAGATGTTCGAGACCAAGTCGGCCGCATCGTTTTGTTTCCTCTCCCTTCGATGGGACGCTTACCAGGTCCCTCGAACCGACTTGCTACCTGCTTCTTTTCGGGCAGAGTATATTTAGGAAGACTTTTGAAAAACCACGCTCCTGACTTCTTCCACATCTGAACAGCGCAAATATGAAAGAAGGTCAGTTGTGTGCCTCTTACGAAGAAATGACAACAGAACTGAAATTGAGACTATCACCCCTTTCGCTTTAGTTCTGCGCAATTCAATGTAAGTACACAGGGCCATTGGTAATGCAATAATCATCCTGTGTTTTAATAATAAAACAGTGTGTTGTTAATAAATAAAAACTGAAGGGGATGAATACTGCACTAAGTCCTGTAAAATGCCCCCAAGTGATACATTGGGGTCATTTTACAGGTGGGGGTGTGCTAAGATCATCACACAGCTTATAGTGTGCGCGGCGTATCTTGAGTCCTGCACGTATTTTGTGATCGGCTACGTCTTCCTGGAGAGGGCGGCTTTAACCGACGGCCGCCATGGTTTTTTATAACTACTTTGGATATCAACAAGGCACTCTGCGACTAAACACATACAATCGATTATTTGTGTTCATTCTGGGGCGAACTCAAGATGGGCCGCGGACACTATAGGCCACTATAAGTTAATTAAGTGGTTCTTGGGAGCGCATGTATGGGTTTTTTTTCTTAGCGCATGGACCGTTTTTTATGACACTGTCCAAAAACAAGTACCGATCATGCATCAGCACTTTCACCCAACATTACCCGGAGCTGATGACCACATCAGGTCTTTACTCCTTTCACATGATCTCCTCAAAACGAATGTAAGGATGGTTCAGAGGCATGTCACAACTAAAAACTGGATCTAAAGAATGACTTTTATAAAATGTGCAACTTTTGCTCGCTGGTCCTGGCATTTAAACATAGATATATATAGTACTCAAACCAAAATGAAAGCTACGGTACTGATTTCGTTTAGTTTGGTAAAAAAAAAAAAAGCCATCACCCGCATCTGAAAAATCACGAATTAAACGTAAAAAAAAAAACACCACCCGCTCGCATTAATTTTTTATAGTACCACTCCCGAGTGCCACTTCATTAATTTTTTTAGTGGCCTTATGTCTTATCATATTAGATGGCTGACATCTTAGTGCCATTAATGCTTACAACTCACTCCAGGAGAAAAATATAAAACTTTTGAGAGTCTGGTATAGAGCAGTTACACGACGTAGTATTATTGTATATAACTCTTTGCTGGATCCTTAATGGGTTAGCTGCACGGGGCACTGCAGACAGAAACAGAAGGGCGTCATACTGAAGCCGATGCTGTGAAGAGTGATTTCTTAGACCTAAAACGCGCGATTTTTGTTGTTGGAGAAAACAACGTTATTTTAAGCCTAAGAAATTCGCTCTTCCGTTGTTTTTCCCTCCATTTTTATGTAGTGCACCTTGTAGTTATGCCCTCCAAAACCCATACTGGTGCCAATATGGCGGCAAATGTCACTGCTCTATTGTAACTTGCACTGTACTGCGAAGTCAGGAATGTCTGTCTACACAATGGTACAGGAATTTGTTAGTAGAGGTCGCCCCCCTGTCTGAGACAATTATAATCATTAAGGCAAGTTTTAGGTCCATTGTTTTTAAACTACTGGTGTTTAAAATGCCAAACAAAGTCAACCAAGGAAAATATAAGCAATGTAAGAAGTATGTTGAAAATGAGAAGTCCAAAGTGCACAATTTCAAAGTCAACACAACCCGACGTTTCGAGCTAACTCCAGCTCGTTATCAAAGGAATAAAAAACACAATACACTTAAAATTGCATAAAGGTGCAAACAGACAGTCAAATGTCATTTTAAAACTTGTAAATAATGCGTCACAACTTACACATCATGCCATCATCATACAGGCTGCCCTTAATACTATTACACAACTTACACATCATGCCATCACACAGAATACAGACATAACCCCCACATAGATGATGATGAAGCTATCGCATACCGTACTGAATTAGTGATGGTATGTGTTACACTTCATACCACCATCACAATTATCGCTTGCATTAATTATAAGCATAGCTTACAAGTATTGATATCACAGCTCACAACTAATGCCATTACACAATTAATATCTAATACCATCATGCAACTTGCACCTGATGTGCGTAACACAGTTTACATTTAATGTGATCATGCAGCTTACGGTAATGCCATGGCACGGGTTACATTTTTCTATCACACACCATTCCTATCAAGCATTCGTGAAAAAACTTAACTTCACACAAAGTGCCATCAGCAAACAGTTAAAACAGGAAGTACTCAAATTACAGAAATAAACTTTAATTATTTCACATGACCTGCTGTTTATGAACTGCAAATATTATTTCATATTATGTAAATGTACAAGGTTAAGAAAATCACACAAAAATAGCAATGTACAGATTGCCACCTTTGTGCCCTCATCCTTTGTCAACTCTGAACTCTGATACGTACTGGAAAACAAGTACATGGATTAAATCCTAGAAATGGTTTTAATTCCCCCCCCCCCCCCCCCGGTCCATGTTGCCGGGTAATGATTGCAGCTTCAAGGCTTAGGTAATGATCTCGTTTGCCGGTCTGATTTCAAATCAGGTCACGGCGACTAAATTCAAGTGCACCAAGGTGGCGTGATGTACTTTATTTAAAGTCAGTTGTTCGTATTGATTAATTCACATATTTTTCCTCAACATTGGTGTGATTTCAGTGTGCACCACATACATAAAAGGGTGCATTACCTCTCTAGTTTCTGCACAAATCTTGCAAAGCCACAGCGGCTCCTTCACGGAATTTAGTGTGTCCACCCCACACTTGGTGCAAACAGCCTGCAAAAAAAAAAAAGAATTTAAGGAGTTCGTTTAGATGAAATGCAGCTGTAACTATAGAAATAGGGCACAATCGGGCCTAAAGGTTTTAGGGCCAATTCTGAGGTCAGTTATTCCCAAATGTGCGTATTGTTTCGGGGGCAGGATCAAGCTGGCGTCCGCTTGGTTTAGAGGTCAGTACTCTGATCACTAGGCTGGTGCCGATAACTTTGATAGGGGAATCCCACGATCGCCTCAGTAACCTCGCTTTAAGCATGGAACTTTACAACTGTTTTTAATCTTTCTACTACGAACAGTGATGGTGCTGGGGGGGGGGGCGGGGGGAACCCCCCCAAAATTTTTTCCTCCCCCCCCCCCCCCCTTCGACCCAACACTCGGGTCACCACCAGAAATAAAACAATAATAAAAAACTTGCAGGCTAAACTTGAAATCAAATGAATAAACTGAGCTTTTATTTCTTTATTTTATTTTAACTATTATTTATTTATTTATTTATTTTTTGGCAATGTATTTCAAATACCGATGGTACGGACAATTTACTTCGGTTTTCGTTCATTTTCACTTCCTTTTTTTTGTAACGCAGCACCAAAAATGTTCCAGTTACTTCAAACTAGCAAATTTCCGAATGTCTATTCTGGCATTCTGGTGCGTGTGCATCTCATTGCCCAAGCTTGAGGAAGAATGCCAGTATGATAGGCATTCGAAAATTTGCTAGTTTGAAGTAACTGGAACACTATTGGTGCTGCGTTACAATTAAGTAAGTGAAAGTTTGCAATGTATGTGTAGCATAATTTATTTTCTGTGTTTATGGGGCGCATTTTCCAAAAAAAAATGGGACTGCAGTGAAGCTTACGTTAGGTTCAGATGCCTAATGCGGCTGCATTAAAAAAAAGTCCTTGGCCCACTCTGTATTCAGATGTGCCCTCTGTCGGCCCCCCCCCCACAAACAATTCAGTCCTGACGCCGTCACTGACCACAAAGCTACCACAAGTACAGACTCTAAGGGGCAGCAAAGAGTGAGTAGTGCTCGCCTAACATTTTTCACCGCCCACAGTTGCTCCCTTAGAAATTTTAAAGCGTTTATTTACACCCAAATAGTAAGCTAGGATATTGAAGTTATTTTTGCATGTTTACATCTTTATAGGCTCATAAAAATTGCAGTTGATATGGATCAACTGCAAAAGAAAGAATGAGTCAAAAGTTTGTCAGTAATGTAAAAAAGAGGTCTGATTTCGCCAAAATTTGCATGCAAAGGCTAAACCGACAAGTAAAAATTACAAATTCAAGATTATTCATAAAACATCTAGTACTAAAAATATGACCAAATTACAAAATGTTTAGAATCCAACTGCTTAAACGATAGGTAGCAGTTGGAATTGGAGATGGGAGTATGTGGCAATTACAGCGCCTGTTTTATTCGTCATAACTACCAACATGGCTGCCCGTCAAAGTCAAAATGGCGCCCCGAATTTACTTCAAGTGTCACCACAAGACCCACGCCAATCGTAGCCTCATTTTATGTTAGTAACGAAGTAAAGGGGAAGGATATTTTACCAGGAAGGACTTGGGAGCCAAAAAAGGGGGAAAGCTAAGTGGAGTACCACCTGAAGAAGTCTATCATGAACGGGAACTCAAAGTAGCCAACACACTACATGGGATCAAAAAAAGGATGCTGAGGTCTACCACTCATCAGCCACTATGACCACCAATTATTTCCAGCTCTCTCAATTTTTTTAATTTTTTTTTTATTATATACCAGTTTTACCTTTTTGCAATCACTGCATATTAAACTAGTGGCCTTCAAAATTCCAAAGTCGTCACCACACAAAATGCACTGATTCATGCCGTTCCCCATCACGTTCTTCTTCATGTTTTCCAACTTGTCAACCAGGCGTCTGAAACAGGGGAAAATATTCACCAAAATTACAAGTTTTTGTTTGTTGGTATACAGGGTGGTCCAAAAGTCTGGTCACACACAAATAACTGCCGATATAATGGTCCTATACGTTAATTCTGAAGACATATTTGTAATGTAAGTCAGATATGGGGAAACCAATGAAGCATTTTCAATGACCTTGAAAGCAGCATTCAAGGTCATCAGCATTCTATTTTCCAAACGGCGCAAGATCCAGCACAAAAGTGAAATACAAAATTGTACGTGAGCATCAAACATGACAAACTGCGAAAACAGATTGAAAATCGGAGAATAATTGCAATAGTTATGAGGAAAACAATATAGCAACAAAGGCTTCCCTGAACGTTTTAACTACCATGCAGTGAAGCTTGTCATGTATGGCAGTTAAATCGTTCAGGGAAGATTCGTTGCTATTTTGTTTTCCTCATAACTATTGCAATTATTCTCCGATTTTCAATCTGTTTTCGCAGTTTGTCATGTTTGACGCTCGCGTACAACTTTGTAATTCACTTTTGTGCTGTATCTTGCGCCATTTGGGAAATAGAATGCTGATGAACTTGAATGCCGTTTTCAAGGTCATTGAATGCCGTTTTAGATCACCCTGTATACAACTTTGGATACGTGCGTACCAATATTGTACCCTTGTGTTCGGGAACACGAGAAGCAAGAGTTGCCGGAGAGACAACATCGTCATCGGGATGCAACACAACTTCATGTCGTTGTTAAATAACTGGTTCACATCACCCAGCTTCACCAGAACCTGGCTCATATTACCAAAGCGTTCTTTGCAGAGACGTGTTACCTCAGTGACGTTATTTAAGTGTCAAGAGGACGATTTTGTCTTACCGTTATCTCCTATGTCTCTAGTTCCTGAACACACGGAATATAGTGTGATCAGTTGAGATGTGATCCTGCTTGACGGCTCGATCACTACTAAACGAAGAGTATGAAACGTGGTAGTGTGGTGAGGGGATAAGGAGTCATTGAATAAAAAGAAATGGATGGTGCTGCCCAATACTAACACGGCCATTCCATTGTTAACTTCTCAAACATACACGACATACTAAAGGGAAGGAGGAACCATTCATTGAATAAGAAAATGACAGCCTTGCCAAATGATGGCAAGGCCATTACATTGTTAACTAGTCTGAAACACACGTGACATACTAGAGGGATGGAGGAACCATTGATTGGACAAGAAAAGGACAGCCTTGCCAAATTATGTCAAGGCCATTCCATTGTTTTCTTCTTAAACATACCTGACATACTAGAGGGAATGAGGAACCATTGAGGTAATTTCAGCCATAACAGTCCGAAGAGGTGGTTGATTTCTCAGCGTGCACAAGGTAAAAGTTTATCTCTACATGGATCCATATGGCGCATCAAAAGGTGATGTCACGTTCGCTCAATCGATAATATTGGAACGTCCTGTTGAGTTAGCTCACGGTTTGCTGTATACTGGAGGTCCCATTGTTGGAGAAACTCTAACACAATGGGGGGGGGGGAGGTTGAAGTATAGAATTGACATTTGTCTATAATCACCATAACGAACTGTTACAACTCATGCATGCGCAGCAATGCTTACAACGGCTGATACATTCAAGGTACACTCATACCAGGCTGCACTAATCATCATTACACCACAACTGTCTCTAACAGTGGTGTGTTTTTATGGATTAGATTGGTGGTTTTGGTTGGTAGAACTCTGGTTGTCTGGCTTGATCACAGCTTAACTGAACCGGCCTCCATAAAAAGGTGAAGTGTAGTTCCCTTGGTTACGAAGTTATGTTATCACATACGTACCTAGGTTTCAGTGGACTTGATTTGCTTAAACTGCAGAAACTTACCCTGTAGGTAGACCCATCTCTAAAATTATCTTTAAAACGAAAGCAAGTATTTTTGAAAGGAAAGTTTTCCTTAATCTGTCAAGCCTTGTTTGCGATAGATGGGAAAGGTTTGGCATAAAATAAACTTGAACTCAAGAGTCAAGAGTCAAAAAAAAAAACGTTAAAAACCCAATACGTCATGGATAACTACTGTATTGTAAATATCTTATACCTTATATAAGATATCTTATCTTACGCAATTATTAAAGCAAGATGGATTGCTTATCGCGAACAATAATGTTAATGAAAATAGGTGAGAGGCCAAACGAAAACTATTAATAAGTTCAAAAACTCGTTAAATGAGAGAGAATTTAAAATAGACAGTGCAGGTACAAATTTGTGGAAGCATGCCCCTAAACTCACAGGTTACGATATGGAAGAATTTAATTACTTGTATAGTTCTGCTTAGTCACTATGGCCATTAAGTCAACCATTTAAGTCCAGAGTTCAACCCTTCATAATAATATTAACTTTCAACTAATTATTAACTATTAACCTTTTCTTCTTTCTATTGATCGTAGTTTAGGACCAATGGGATGTACTAATGCAACCATTGTGTGCGCGGCGTATCTTGAGCCTTGCAAGCATTTTATGAGCGGCTACGTTTTCCTGGAAGGGGCGGCATTAATCGATGCCGCCGCCATTGTTTTTGTAACCATCTTGGATATCAACAAGGCACTCTGCTACCAAAAACGTACAATCGATTATCTGTATTCGTTCTGGGGCGAACTCGAGATAGGCCGCAGACACTATAGATCGTTAAAACTGATTGTTGAGCTGAGATTCTCATAAATTTTCTTACAAGTCATTTATTGTCTTGACGGTTTTGTACGATTTTAATAAGTATTTACTTTGTAAATAATCTATTTTTTAAAGTAGGTAGTGCACAGAATGAGAGGGGGGGGGCGTGCTCGGACCGTCGTTTCAATTTGCCCTGTGTTTTTATCGTTTCTGGGAACTGTCGGATTAATTTAAGAATGATTAGTCACATCGCTCACTCCGCTCGCTCCGTTGGCAGCGTCTCGCTTCGCTCGAGGACACATCACTTGTAATTTGTAATAGTACGATAATATTTTAAGAATTTTGTTTTTCCTACGTCCTGAAGTAAAACGCAACGGTTTTCATGTAAGTCAGGCCTACGCAAGGCACTTACTCGTATCCAAAGCTGCGTATGTCACACCTACTGCAAACACCTTCCCAGGATTTGTTAACGTAGTAAACCAACCATATAGCGCAGTTTGAAAGTAAGTTAGGCATACGCAAGGACCTAATTCGTACCCAAAGCTGCTCGTGTTTTACAATAAATAAGGAGAGAGCCGGCTAATGGCTTAACGTAGACGCTACTGGTCGATTTTTGCTGTTTTAAATATTACAAATGCTGACATAGAAATATTATCGAGAACCTTTTCTTTACGCAATTTAGTATTAAGCATTTAAATTTTGTCGTGTGTTTGCGTAATGTAATTTAATTTAACCGCTAAATGGGTATTTTGTGGTACTGCATTTTAAATATCCACCAATCAGCTCCAACAGCCTTTCCACCGGGTCACTGCACGTGCTTCATTCTTGACCATTGCCTCAAATAAATTGTTGCCATAAATTCTGAAAATTTCGAGGCTTCCACGAAAAAAAGTATGTCAACAATCGTTGACGTCACGTATTGTTGTGCGATTGTTGCAAACGGTAATTTTTCGTTAATTTGTGGCAATTAGGATCTAAATTTGAATTAAAAATACGCCGAACAGAAATTCGGAGAAATTTCATTTCTTCCAAACCCTTTCTCCAACTTTTGACGCGACTATTTCAAGAGGAGTAGAAGGACACACATAAATAAATAAATAAATAAATAAATAAATAAATAAACACACTGTACGATTTTAATGTTACTAGCCACATTGCTCGCTCCGTTGGCGTCGTCTTGCTTTGCTCGAAGAGGTTCCTTATTGCTGCACCTCTTTAAATAAGCTTTAGCTGACTATTATTTTGTCATCATTCGTCTGTAAATTTCATCCCGTACTACTTCTAATGCTTGTATTCTAGTGCTGTTAGATGAAGTTAATAAAATATTGAGCAGAGCTGCGTGTGTTTATTGATTATTACTGAGAACAACCAGTTATTAACTGACTAGTTGCTTATTGGTTTAGAAGAAGAAGAAGAGGAGAAGAAGACGGGCTTTATTTAAAACATAATTAAAACAAAATACATTGATAGTGGGTTGAAGACCAAGGTCTTTTACGAGCCCAGTACAAAAATAAATTGAATAAATGACTACAATGAAATAATAATAATAAAAAAAATACATACATAATAGTTAATTGCACAATAGTGCAATCACACATAGGCGAATGTTAAAAAATTAAAGAAAATTACACAATAAATTATTCGGAAAATGGAAAAAATTGGAAAAAAAAATAAAACTATGCAAAGCACTGAAAAAAAAAACAGAAAACACCTAAAAAAAATGACGTTAAACAATGTAAAAAAAAAAGAATCTAAATGCAGAATAAAACGGTATAATTATATAAGTAAATGGAGAAAAATGGAATTTAATTTTCAGGTTAGTAATGTGGCATTGGTAAGGCAGTGTTTAAAATAATTTAAATAATTTAAAAATTTACTGCCGCCTAACCATTTTTAATGGACTTTCCCGAAAAGCACGAAAAAAATTTGGTCAACAATCGGTGACGTCATGTATTGTTGTGTGATTGATTGTTGCTGATTGTTGAAAACGGTAATTTTTCGTTAATTTGGGGCACTCAGGACCAAATTTGAATTTAAATAATACTCCTAAGAGAAATTCGGAGAAATTTCCTTTCTTCCAAACCCTTTCTCCAATTTTTGACGCCACTATTTCAAGAGGAGTAGAAGGGCACACATATATAAATAAATAAATAAATAAACAAACTGAACGATTTTAATTATGTTATACCATGCGCAATGGCTGTTTGCCGTGACGTCACCATGACTTAGCCAATGACGAACGAGAACAACGGCTGTTTGGCCGTCTGATTGGACTAGCCCAGTCATGTGATATGCACGTCACAGCAAACAGCCATGTCGTGTGGTATAGATCATTAAACATCTATAAACATCATCTGATTGAGATGTCTGTATTTTACGAATCACTAATTCGCTCACACAATTATAAGTAGTACAATAAGTACCTTATTATATGTAGATTGTTGCAGCCTGAACTTTTTTTTTTGTTACTTCCTTTGAGCCTTAAGTCAGCCGAAGCAACTTAATGCTTGTATAGCTGAACCGGCCATACAGTTATTCCATAAAGTTATTGCAGCCTCGAAATTTGTTTCATCGAGATATTATTGATTATCGCTAATTTTAATGAGTTTTATCGGGATAATAAACAATTTTTGAATTCGTGCCACCCGTAGTCTATAGCCACAATCAAATTCAACCTTGGTGACACTTACCCTACTCTTTCCTGTTCCACGACGTCCAACATTTCCGCTCGCTTGATCACGTTCTTGATGTACTGTTGTTCGTCGTCATTGAGTTGTGCCGGCTTGGTATACATGTTCATCTGACCTGTCTTCACCGACCATCCCGTTTTCAGCCTGTAAATAAAAAATCCAATACCATGTTATTCACAGTTCCAAAATTAGCGTTTTTGTCCTAGGGCGCATAAAGCCAAAATGTGGGGGACCCTTCCCACGACTAACAAATTTTACGGTCTAATTTTCTCCTTCTCAGAAACAAGTTTGGGGATCACGTTTCATAGCCTTTCTTTAAATAAATATTTTGCAAAACCGAAATGTGAAAGTTTTGTTTTATCATGAATGTTGGGCTCCGTTTCTTAGGCCCGGGTGCGTTATGTCTCTCCCCCCCCCCTTAATTGTAACATTTTAAGTGTAGTGTATTAATATGTAGCATCAAGAATTTATAGGATTGGGAGGAGAACTTGTAACTCCTAAAAAGTCCCTATTGAAACGTTTATATTTATTCCAATTAGTTCCACCAGAGTTTTCAGAGGGCGCCACACGTTCCATCTGGTAATTTTTGCTCATTTTTCAGCCCAAATCTAAAGTTAACTAAATTACAACTGAGCTAAACTAAATAATAATTAAATACAAGCTAGTTTCGTTTAGGCTAGTTTAATTTTAGGCTGAAAACTGAGTACAAATTCCCACATAAAACTCATGACACCCTCTATAAACTTAGACAAAACTAATAGGAATGAATTTAAGACGGGGTCTCAGTCACAAACTTTCCTCCCCAACCCTACAAATTCTTGGTACATGTGTATATTTGTTTATCCTTTCTTATTACGTTCATGTTTATAATTTTAGTTTTTTCCCAGTTTTGGCAAGGGGCTTGGCAGTGTCGTGTCAGTTTCCAGCCAGTTTTATGACAGTGTCTTGTTAGTTTCATGTCATTTTCTATTTCAGTTTCTTACAAGTTTAGTGTTAGTGTATTCCTAGTTTCCTTCTAGTATCTTGCTAGTTCCTTGTCAGGTTCTTGACAGTTTCGTGTTCGTGTCCTGCAAGTTGCGTGTTAGTTTTGTGTTCGTATCTTGCTAGTTACATGTTAGTGTCTTGCTAGTTCCTTGTCAGGTTCTTGAGTTTCGTGTTCGTACCGGCAAAGTTGCATGTTAGTTTTGTGTTCATATCTTGCTAGTTACATGTTAGTGTCTTGCTAGTTCCTTGTCAGGTTCTTGACAGTTTCGTGTTAGTGTCCTGGGAAGTTGCATGTTAGTTTTGTGTTCGTATCTTGCTAGTTACATGTTAGTGTCTTGCTGGTTCCTTGTCAGGTTCTGGACAGTTTTGTGTTAGTGTCTTGCTAATTTCGCACTAGTTTCATGCGAGTATTAAGCCAATTTCTTTCTAGTTTCGTGTTAGTTTCGTATAGTGTTTTAGAAAGTCAACCTACCATGCTCTTAGTGAGGATTTTGTTAAAAGTTAAAAATGAAGACTGAATAACTCCACCTACGTCATGGATGTTGTTGTCGAGACTTGTTGAGATTTCAGAAGTTATTCTCGATATCGTCTCGGTCTTGGCAGTATAAGCATTGGCTTAGGCTCAATTCTTCTTCTGTTTGCAGTGTTGCGTCTTGAGTGAAAGCTTGAAGAAAGAATTAACTAGCAAGACTTAACGCGAAACTCGTGTAAGATTTTCGCTACTTTCCTGTTTGGGTTGGCAGCAGCGATGGAAGGGCCAGGCTAATACGTCCAATAAGTACGGGAGGCTACGAGGGAAAGCGTATTCCAAACTTGTGCATTGAAATGCAGCAGGGTGTGTACCAAAGAAAAGCACACGTTCGCAAGCCTGAAGAAGACAGTACAAGTTAATTATTCTAGTTTAGGGCTTAATTCAAGACTGTCGAAAATTAGCAAAAATACCGAGCAGCATTTTCCGTTTTGAGATTGTGCATTTGTGGTCAGGAAGAATTCGATCGTGTAGTGATCTCAAAGACATCGTAGTCGTTTTTGTGTTTACAAGATGGTGTCCTGTCCTGTTCGTTTTGTTGCTACGTTCATGGTAAATGTCTTAGTTTAGCGTTAGTTTCTTATCCCAAGCACTTCACCAATTCATAATTAACATACAGGTCGGGTTCGCACTATCGTTTCTTTACCTGGCTATCAGAACTTCACACGGATGATAACTTTTATTGAAACCTGGGTCTTCATCCTGCCGTTGTGGAATCTTTGGGTGGATTCTACTGGCATACAAGGCAGAGATTCATATAGAAACTTGGTGGTTCATACTGCTGTTTTTGTCATTGGGTGCCTTCGCCCCAACCTACCTGGGAATTCTAAGCTTTGAGTTCTGGAACTTTGCATTAGCTATATCGTCACACATTTCGTTACATACTAGTTTAAAGCCTGTGGTTCAACTAGGTATAGCCCTGGTTCGAATGTTTCCCCTTGCGTATAAATAAAATTGTTATTCACGGTAAACTATTGTGTTAGATATAGGCCCTTCAGCTTTATTGCTTGTCTGGTATTAATATTTTAATTTATTCTTGTTCTATAAAGTCTTTAGGATTCTGGGTTATTTTATTAATGTTTAAGTTGCCTTTAAAGTAGCTTCCATGAAGCGCGGTTTAGAGCTAGTTTAAGATGTTCGTAGTTTGCTGGAAGTTTGAAGTTTAATTATTCGTGAAATATTATGTCTAAAAACAATGTAAAGTGTTCCTAATTGCCAACTCAACAGGGAACGTGATGGAACGGTTAGAATTTAAATTCGCACGTTACGAATTAGTTTTATGGGGACTGGAGGCATTGTTTGCCGTAAAGACATGGTGCATTTGGCTGTTTTAGAGACATGGAAGCTCATACCTGTAGGAGAGTGACTTGTGATGTCAAGGACATTAGACTTGTGTTCTTTTCCATAGGGTTAGGTCAGGCACGCATGCTCAGTTGTCATCGCTGCAGCGGTCCGCGTTATGTGCCATAAGAATCCACCTTGCGTGTGTAAAAGGCAAGCTCTTGTTTCTCCCTCCCTCATCTCTCTTACGTAACCTGAGAAAGCGCGGGAGGCTACACTTGAGTGGATTGCTTGATGGGGCCTAGCTGCTTAGATTGTCAGGAAGGTTGAATACGAGTCGCGCGGCCGGGCACGCCTATGATGGAGGCCGGCACAGTACCGTAAGAAGATTGGTATTGTGGCTTTTTAATTTTCTCTAACGTGTGCGACTGTATCGGGTAGAGACAGTACCTACCTCCATTGAAGGAATGTGTGTCAGCGTTAGTGTTACCATTTGAAATCGATAGATAAATTTGGTTGCAGCTGAAAATGCTGTGAATCTCTCAAAAATTGAATTCTTTAGTTAATAACGCAAAATCCGTTGTCTTTATAAATTGGCACAACATTGCATACATCTTATCACGAGGTAGTGCTCCCTTCCGCACGGCTTCGTTGCTCGGACTGTTGTTCTTGAAGATCGGGGTCCTTACTCAGGAGGCCGCAAGACGGACCAAGGTTTCGTGTACGTAAGAGGCTTAACGTTAAAAATTCGATGCGTCGTCCAGTTAGCTGCCAATTCTGCCACCAGTCGCGCTGCGAACACCCCAAAAATCACCTGCTCTAGCATGCGGATTAAACTGTGAAAGGTACTCGTGACACGCAATACAGGATTTTAAACTTAAAACACTGCATTGACACCAAATTATTAAAGTTTAACAACAATGGCTTCATGCTACGAACCTCTTTGTCCACTCGACCACAAAACAAAGCCTCCGCAGGTTTAAATTTAAGGATTTCAAACGGAAGAAGAACCAAGGTACGTGTGTATTGTACTGTATGATACGCTACGGCGTTTTCTATTACTCATTTAAAATGTGCTAAACGATCCTTTGAGGTAGCAGTAAATCGTCCGAAGAATTCAAGAATAGTCACCATTACCGTAAAATAATGTTCGCTTAGTGTTGCAACACCGATAAATCTAATAATGAAAGATATTTCGTTGTGCATTCCTTTTCTTAGCAGCGCCAGATACCAGATAGAGCTGGATGGTACAGTACTAGATGCTGCAGACTTTCATGTGGTGACAACTGGCCTTTAATGTTAGTTTAGTGTTCGCTGTAATTGAATAGTGTTTTGCTAGTTTCAGATTTCTTTTTCGCTTCTTGTTAATTTCATGTTTATAGTCTCTACCTAGCTTTGCGTTAGTTTCCAGCTAGTTTCGTGTCTGTGTATTGCTAGTGTCATATGAGTGTATTGATAGTGTCATGTTAGTTTGACTCTAGTTTCATGGTCATGTCTTGATAGTTTCATGTTAGTTTCATTGAGTATGTTGGATATTCAACCTATTGTGAC
>JAHWFP010149885.1:56567-68526 GCA_023313725.1 Lithobius niger | reverse complement strand
TCTATTTACAGTCCATTAGATTCGAGGATTTGATGTACAAGGTATATATAAGGTAGGTGTGCGACGCTCATGCACTGCCTTCGTTATTTTGAAGGCCGTTTTCCCACTTTTTTCTTAGACAGTCTCTGAACACAGCATCCAAAAGGAATGCCGTTGCTCGATGGATATACCTGGAGCCCCAGCGCTACATTAAAACTCCAGCAGTTGACAGAGTAGTCCACCACCATCAAAAGCTAACCTGACGCGGCAGCAATTTGAAGCAATTAGGAGACTGAGAATCGTCAATACCTCACTATCTGTAAGGCAGATAAGTCTAACCTAACAGTCGTCATGGATATCCAACAACACGACGATCAAGTACTTGCTGACCTATGTTCCTCTGGAATGTATGAGAAAACCGAAGCAAATTTGGGTAATTGACCTTTGATCAATTTTGTTTACAGCCTTGAGAGACTTTGGAAAGAAGGCCACTTGACCGATGATGAAAAAACTTGACCGATGATGAAAAAGAGGAGGTGATGCCTAGAGGACCTCCCAACGTTTACCTCACATCTTCTCTCAGGTAAACCCCTGCGCCTCATTACTTCCGTGAAGGGGCGACTGTGCCAACAGTTTGATTTGTTTGTGAACGAACGCCTCAAGAAGTATGTGTTGTCTCCTTGCCGGTTGCGTCACACTGAAGAATTAATAGAGAAGGTTAAGGACTGAGACTTAACGAGGATGACATTTTTGTGTCCCTCGACGTACAGCAACTGTTCCCCAGTTTGTCCCATAGGTTGATCCTTGAAATGTTGAAACTTTCGGCTAAGAAGTTTAAGATCCCCAAGAAGATTTTTTTGAAAGATCGTGCCTTGGTTAAAGTGCTACTTTCCTCTATTTATGTCGAGTTTAAGGGAACGACCTTCTGGCAAAGGGTACTCGAGTTCGCCTAATCTTGCGGAGATTGTCCTACAACACCTGGATGCCTTTGCCAGAGAGTCTTTCCCAGAGATTCGGTTGTAGAGAAGATACGTAGACGATGTGGCATCATCCATAAAAAAAGACCAGGTCGAGAATGTGGTGCGGGTGTTGAACTGCTGGAAGGAAGACATCAAATTTGCCTCTGCGGTAGAGAAGGATAGCAAACTGCCTTTTTTGGACATGGAACTTACCCGAAAATATGAAGAATCTATCACATACCGTCCTTACAGAAAGCCCATGTCCTCTGGCAGATGTATCCCTTTTGATTCGGGTCACCCGGTGGAACAGTTGAAGGCCATTGCAGGAGGCGAGTTCACCAGGATTTTAAGACATTCTAGTTTGAAAGAATTGGCACGTCCTTTCCTTCAAGAAGCGGAAGGCAGGTATATCCTCCTGGGCTTCCTCTAAGTGCCTCAACAGGTTGATGCAGCAGGCGTTGCAGAAAAGAGATAAGAACAGAGGAGATGATACGGAAGGAGAGGTTATACATAGACCTAGGGTAGGGCATACCTACCTTCAAGGAGTAACACACAAGATCCAAAAATTACTCAGAGATAACGCCTTTGACTCCTATGTAAAAAAAGGAGAAGGTCTCAAAGAGATGCTCCTGCCGAAAGCATTGCATAAAGAGGAAGGTGGTAGAAAGAAGAAATGTGAGGAGGATGAGGAAAGACTGCAAAAAGTCGTGAACACGAGAGAAGGAGTGTATCGTGTACCGTGTGCTGACTGCGATGCCGTCTATATTGGTGAGACACGTAAGGGCATAAGGGCAGAGTAAAACAACATATGAGTGATACCAGGAACCAGAAAGATACAAATGGCATCGCAGTACACCAGATGGACACCTCACACCGCATCCATTGGGAAGGAACTGAAACGTTGCTCATTTCAAATTCGAGCAGAGACTCACACCTGAGAGGCCTCGAATCCCTGGCTATTCAACACTACATCCGACAGAAGGCCGTGCTGATGAATATCCAGGGACCGTCTAACCTTTCAATCCAATTCCTTTTGGATGCTGTTTTCAGAGACCGTCTAAGAAAAAAGTTGAAAAACGGCCTTCAAAATAATGGAGGCAGTGCATGAGCGTCGCACACCTACCTTGTATACACCTTGTAATTATCGGAGGCCAAGTTAACGCCAATTTCGAATCTAATGGACTGTAAATAGGTGGTAGTGTTTGGAGTTTTTATTACGTGCCTGAAGACGATAGTCGGCTAGGTATTTTCATTCACAGCAAATTGACTATCGAAAATTTGCCAAGAATTGTTAAATCGTTCTTGCCTGTCTGGAATATCGTGTATTTTCCTCTGTGCGTAAGTAATGTCGTCTGCTACGTTCCAGAGTATGAATCTCGATGTTTTTGAAGTAAAATGAGTAGATTTGACAAACATTCAAGACCCGACATTCTCTAAGTCGCAAACTTGGTGGGTAGGGGTCTTTTCAAACGGTTCAACAGACAGCGGAAGCTAGAGGGAAAATATCACGTGCGACCCAGTAAATACTGGAGGCTATGAAGCAGCAAAACTTGAATTCTAAAGTGCAAGGAGTTGTTGATGATGTAGTGAGCACTGAGCAGCCAAAATGTTGTAGAAGCCTTATGAAGACATGTGGGATGTTGAAAATTTGCTGGATGTTGAGTGTGTCAATGATGGTTGTGAACTTTTGCAGACTGTTTTGGTGTCGTTTATAAGCTTAAGAAAGTATGATACCACTAAAACCAAACACCACCACCAACGCCACCGCTACCATAACAGTTGTGACGCTAAAGGGAGGCAAGGGTGAGCAATGCCCCCTAATATTTTTCTGTGTCGCCCCGCTCCTCCTTCGGGTATCACTAGATATTTTTAAGGAGTTATTTTTTTCAAAATTTAAGTTATTATTAATGTGAACAAACTTCAAACTAAATATTATTTAGTTTTTCTAACCATTTTGCCGACTGGCTAAACATTAGAGGGGCACTCGTCCCAGCTGATGTTATTTTAAGTTAGGCAGTGTCAGGTGAGGTTTGCCAAAGAAGTCAAAGGTTTGTTCAATGGACCTGTTTTAATTCTGGTGTTGCGTTGTGTGAGGCAAGAAGTAAGTAATTTGATCCGTAATGCGTAAAACGAGAAAAGAACCAATTTTACCCAAATTTGCAATTTTACAACCAGGGGCATCTAGTCGATTTTGGTTTCTATTGCCTAACCGAAAATATACGTTATCTACAATGTATTGCATTTCTTCTTGTAATGCAATTTTCCCTTAGAGAAGAAGAGCCACGCGGTAGCCTCGATGTGCGGACGCGCGGCCGCACTCCTACATAGCCTTGGCTCGGAGCCTTGTCTCATATTTCGTTCCTCCTAATTATTACGATGGTAACTTAAGAGGGGAGGCAGGGCGGGTACAGATAACGGGTATTTTTGGTTAGACAATAGAAACCAAAATGGACCAGGTACCCCTGGTATTTGATGTTTCTACATGCCGACGAAAACATATATTCCCTGCATTTATAGCATTGCAGTAGACCTCGTCACCGATGGCAGTGGGACCATAGTAACGGGTGCGCTTGCTACGAGCTGGCTGCCCTAGAGTCGACAGACTCCAAGAACCTGAAAAGAAGGGAGAGAGCAACGAAAGAGTAAAACTCCTTGGTAAGTGCTGGGCTCCCTTGGGTCTCCGAGGGGGCCTAACCCATGCCTCGAAACTGGTAAGGTCGAAAAAATATTGCAACGTTATCTGTTGTCGAAAGACACAACGCACATTACGGGAAAAAAAATTATAAGAAACCAACAAATATAAATTTCACGGGTGGCTACAAGTTCAGAGGGGCGAAGGACAAAACAGTCGCAACTATAAACAGGCAAGCTGAAACACCTTCGGTCTTGATGCGACTGGATGCTTGAACTCGGAGATCAGCAGGACGAGCAAATTGACTGTCATCTAGAAGAGACAAACATGTTTCTTGAAAGTGGAACGATGAAGGAATCGGACATAAGGACAGCTGAGACCAAGTGTAGATAGGGCGATTCCAGTGCGGATAAGACATCAAGGTGGTGACGAAAATCACAAAGTGACATTCTGAACAGTAGAACACATGTTGAGTAGAAGAGTCTCAAGTCCACAAAGCGAAGGAAAGCAGCCGACGAACGGTCGGACGAATGACTGGGGAGGCGAACGTCTTCAGACTATGCCTGGTAATATGAATGAGAGCCCTGTCTATATTGCATAAAACGGGAGCATGGAACTAACTGAAAACGGTAGGCCTGTGAGGAGGTGAAGATTGAAGCTGAAGAGGTCTGTAATGTCTGAGAAGCCGGAGCCTAGGGTCAGAGATGAAGAAGGGATGGCTGACGAACGATGGTACTGAGTTCGAGAAGAAGCATGTGGCACGGAGAAGTCTTGAAAGATGGCGAAGGTCACAGCTGTGTAAAACTAGCAGCATGGATGCAAAGGAGGAAATTGTAATACAGTAGCAGACAGTGGATTGCTGGACAGAGTTCGTTACGGGAGCGAAGCGATTGGATGGTGCCAGTTCTGTTCCGTTTCGAACAGCAAAGGACTGCAAGGGAGAACAGGGGTAAGATGCAAAGTTATCCGAGAGGATTCCATAAGGGTTCACACAAGGCGGGAGTGGTTGCTCAGAATCAGCGATTGAAGGAAAACGTGGAGCCGACTTCTCAGTGCAGGCAGACAAACAGGAGAAATGCAAAGGAAACAAGGGTTTTATTGGCACATACGGACAGCCCAGGTCAACCCCCATGGCTTGCGCATGACACGGAGCATAGGAAAGCTGATAAGCGGCATTGATGGAAATAATGCATAAGTCCTGGAGATGGGCATGAATTGCGCGGTATTGTTGAATCGCCAAAGAGAACATGCACGGAGGGCATTGAACGAAGGAGAGGCGGACGTCGACGCTCAAGGTGTTATCAAGCGATCAATGGGAGCAGAAGAGTCCTTAACTGCCGGTGTTGCACCTAGGTGGCAAACGGCCCTGACGAAGGGGAAGGTATTGAGGGGTGCAATGCAATCCCTTAATGGCACGTGGAAGTTTCAAGCAAACCCCCCCCCCTCCCAGTGTGTGTCGAAAACATCAGTCAAAGCAAGCAATAAGTGTGAGGCGAAGGCGTCCACGTGTGTCGGAAACTACTGGAGTATGACTGCGGCCAATTACAAATACTGAAGGCCCCGTTGTCGTTGCAGTTTCAATTGATGGACTACAATCAGCGATGTAACCAACGGAATAACAATCCTTCACCGCTTGAAGAAGATAGTAGCAGTTACTACTGAAAATTTGGAAGAGACTGCTTGTTTTATCGTTTTGAAAGTGAGCGATAATGGAAGCATTTCATTTTGAAGCTATTCACCTGCTTTCTGCTGGTTCAATATTTATCTTCTTTTTTTTTCCAATTAATTTTAAAATTCATTCTAAATCTTACTTTATCAAGATGCCGGAGAGAAGCAGAATTTGTTTGTTACCTAACGATAAACTTTGCAAGGCACCCAGTGCCTTCCTTAGTACAGCATTCAGCTTTTGCAAGGATCCTATTACAAGGATATTGCAATCGATTTACATGAACAACAGCTAATACCCTGTAATTGAAAATAAAACTAATACCCTGTAATTGAAAATAAAACCAGAACTGTGTTACTTGTACCGTTAAAAGAAAAGTCTCCTAGTGAGCCTTTTTATAACAACAATGTACTTCACAGTTAAATACTGTGACAGTCAAGTACTGCGACAATTACATATGTGGAGTCATGGACCATAGTGGCAATTACAAGCATGGGGATAAACACAGAGGGAAAAGAAAGAGTCTACATTTAAGCAGAATGAATTTAGATACTAGTTTGTGTGGAGTGAGGGGTTTGCTCTGTGCGGCTGAGGCTTGAGTAAAAACTTTTTCCTTAATGGCCTAATAACAATTAAAACACCAACGAACCTGATGGTTTCAGCGTATGGCATGATTATATCCTTGTACTTGTCATCAACAATCTTTCGCCTCTGGTTCCAGTACGGTCCAGTGTCCACTCGATAAATCTAAGAATTATCAGCCTCATGAACGCATATTCCATGCACTTCATTAACAACACAGTTCAATTATTTAGTTAGAGACTATATGCAATTTAGGATCAATACCATCATACAGCGGAAGAGGAAACAAAATTAGCTCCAGCAGAGCTTTCTTAAACAAGGTGGGACGGTATATAGTCTTTGACTGTACCCACCTGGCTCAACTGAGCTGGTGGCTCCTGAGGTTATATGTATTAGTTGTGTTATTCGAATATTTATGGCGGGCAACTGTTATCAATCGAAGAATGAAGCCTGCACACAAGGGTAATTAAACCAACATACTAGTAAGGTAATCTGTGGCGGTTCTTCTAGGTAGGCAAAAATCCAGAACCCCTAAAGTTCATCGTTAATGTCAATCAATATTTATCTACTTTTTTTTTTTACAAATAATTTTAAAATTTATTCTAGATTTGCTTATCAAGATGACGTAGAGGAGCAGAATTTGTTTGTTACCTAATGATAAGCGTTGCAAGCCATACAGTGTCTCAGTACAGCCTTCAGCTTTTGCAAGGATCCAATTGCAATCGGTTTATATGAACAACAGCTACTATTACACGATAACAGAAAATAAAACATTTTTAAATATTACACCCATAAGTGCTGTAAGCAATTGAGTGCAAGCATAGATTCCTTCTCTTTAAGGAAGCTACTACACTGTATTTAAAGGTAAAAAATTGTCGAAGTTAGGCCATGCAAAGTAAAAAAAAAAAAGGCTCGCTGGCCCTCCTACATTGATCTTTTTGTAAGAAATAAAAATAATTGAAGCGGCATTAGTGACTTTTCAACAGTCAACATTTGGTTGATCACTGCTGTTGTGTCAATACTACATAATCCGCCACATCAACTAAAAAGCCTTTATTAAATAATTTTTGGGGTTTTTCTGAAATCCGATTTACACGCTTCGAATAAAAATTTCCAAAAAATAGCTTTTTAAATGTTGTGTTGTAGCAATCTGGCTATTTTTTTTAATGTGAGGAGTCAATGCCTTCCTCTTGAAGTGATATATTTGCTTCAATGATAAATAAAAGCTTCAACCACTATTTGGAAGGATTGCTTTCGGAAGACGAACTTGTCGTTACATCATATGTGCTGGCGTTCGTTTGTTTTAGTTCTGAAAACTACAAAAATGGTAATTCAGGATGGTGTAAGTATCGGCGCAAACAATGTTGGACAAATATTTTACGGTATTGGGGAATTTTAAGCCGAATATAGGTGTAAGTCAACCATATGAAAATGTCAAACACACAATTTGATAGTCACGGCTTGTTCGTCCATTATGAAAAAGCCTTTTTTTTCTACCACAAAAATGTGTTTTAAAAAAAAAGCCTCATCCCTCGTCAGTTTTCACCTTTCTGTACCCGAGAACCATTTTTTTAACTTTGCATGGACTTAGGAAAAATATTAGTTTGGAGTCTCACCTCCCCCACCAACCACCCAACTCGCACACAAGAAATTAAAGCCTATCCCACTTTACAGGAGCACTGGCCACCACAAGCAAATCACATATTCAAAGAAATAAACCTTGTACTCCGTTGCCGACTCATCCATGAATCATTTTATGCAGAACTACATTACTTCTACTGTAAATCGCCTATTAAATGGCTGTTAAAATTAATTCGATAAAAAAAAGGGGGCATGTGTAACAAAGTTATAATTTGAATCTTACTTCTGTTCAGGGAGGGAGTTTAGACCTAACGCCCTCGTGGAAAATTCTGTGTTTATGCGATCATTCACGTATGTGATCAGAGTTTGGTCTATTAACACAATGCCTTTATTCTCATTTGTTCTGAAACTTAATTTATTAGTTTACAGTATTTAGTTTGCTTTATGTTTGAAGCTTTTAGTTAATATGTGCTGAAACCCCACAATTTAAGGGAATGAAACAGATGAATGTATATGACAAGGGCTAATTGATATTAGATGAATGTATGAAGCCATTAGTCAATTTCTAGCAGAAAAATTATGATCTGAAATGCTTTAAGGTCAGAAATCGTTAAATAACCACCCCCAATTTCTGCCCTTAAAGCATTTTAGGGAGTCGGGCGTAACTTTACCAGGGCTGTTAATACGCCATTTACGGTACTACAACAACTCTGTTACAGAACATATGCTTAATTGGCAAACTTCATGATCTAACCACCCCCTCCACCAAGAAAAAAAATTTCACCTTACTCTGATACTGAATACACTGACAGTTATTAGAAATTATGTGAAAGGCCATGCAATGTGCGATTGATTATTCACAGCTGGTTATACCTAAATGTTAAACTTAGGTGTAAATTACCTGATCTAAATGGTGTTTTAATTCTGCAGCAACTGGACTCTTCACTGGTTCAGGGAAAATATAACAGTACATGGCAAGTAGTCCTCCTGGCACAAGTACGCGATCGACTTCTTTGTAGAAGGTTGGAAGGTCAAACCAATGGGCTGCTTGAGATACAGTAATGAGCTGTGCACTTGAATCTTCGACTTGCAGCGCGTTACATGTCCCCACTCTGAAATACATTACAACACCAAAATTATGTAGCACTGAATGCTCAATATAATGTAATTCAATCTGACTTAAAAAGATACCATAACTTGAACACAAATGCTTAAAATGGATGCTTATTGTTTGGGCAGTTATGCAAATTATGTAAGCTATCGAAAGTTTTCACTTGCCATACAACTTGCCATATGTGTCACTTCTAAAAACTAATCCAAGTTGAGTATGGCGTGCTGGATGTTTTACATAAAATAATACGCATGACACGGTAGGATGTTGTAGATGTGACCTGGCAAAGGGAACGTAAAATGGCATAGTAGACATACTGCTGCACAAAGGTTTTACGTGAGTTAGGTACGTACGGTAAGTTGATCAATGGCAAGAATTTCTGCATTAAGAGATTAAGGCGTACAGATAGTGAAAGGCGCAGACTAACCTGAAGTCACTATTGAGAAGTCGGCATTTTGGTAAGCAATCATTTTTTGTATACTGCTTAAAAGGTTGAATAAGAATGCATGGTAAGAAACAGCAAGTGCATCGGGCGGAAAGACAACAAAACCTTGTGCAGCAGCAATTACATGAACTCAAAAATTGAACCCGTCGATCAAATTGAACCCCTGCAGTGCTGGAACCCAAAACCGCAAACATGTTTCTTGTGCTCTTCTCAAATATTCCAATAGACACGTCTGTGGACAAGATGCCCAAGCAGCTTAGGAAGAGAATTTGACAAACGATCAATAAGAGCTGCACAGACAATAGTAACTTCACCCGTAAAGCACTTTTTTTTTTTGGGGGGGGGCCGGCCTTAACCATCGTAAGTACTTTACGAGCGGCAGTTTTCTTCCTGCTAAATAGACAGTCTCACTGAAAAAATGACAATTTTCCTTTGTGTGTAAAATTTTATTTGGAAGTCCAAAAGAAAGAGTTTATTTGGAAGCTCGGAGATTCACTTGTGTACAGCTAAATCATTTCAGATAGAGGGAGGACTTAGAATGGTGATTGCTCTCACAATATTGGGTTCAAAATAAAACTATACATGACAATTTAAGCATCGGGGTGCTAAATCAGTCACCACATTGGCAAGTAGCTCTGTACGTCACTGACTGCTGAACTTTTCTCGCCATGTGGCAAGTGGCGACCAACATTTGTGAAGGTTGTATGGGTCTCCACTATACTGAATGTTAGGCACCCATGCTTAGGCCTATTAATGGGTGAACTGAAGTTCATCCACAGAGTATTCTTTACTGATGAGTCCAAACAAGGATGAAACAGTCTGTCTAGAGGTCTCTGTGGGTGAGAGCAGCTTGATTACAAGTGAAAAAGTGGAACTTTACGTAACGATTTCGATTCGCAGCTAGAAGCTAGAAGTAATCTGAAAAGTTTCAACTGCCGGGTCCGAATCATTCTGAATCCAATAACGAGAGTTCAGAAGCAAATGAGAATGTTTTTTCGCAAGGATGAATTCTTTACCTTATTGCCATGTATTATGTTGCTGCCCGCATTTACCAAAATAGCGTCATAGCTAGAATAGAATAGAATTATTTTTAAATTCTGCAATAAAACAAAGCGATATCCTTGCATACACGCACCCCAAGAGTCGCTTGTTGATCTCATCAATGACGAACAGCGAAAAAGAAATGCCCCATTAGTGTAGGTGTTTGGTAGGGTCAGATGAATATTTGAATATTCGTTCATTAAGAGCATATTTGAGTACGATATATTCCATACGAATATTCGCAAAATAAAAATTCTGTGTAATTTTACTTTTACATTTTTTTGTTTTTTTTCGCAACAGTTCGCCCTAAAAAATGTAAGAAATAAAGAATGGGGAAGTCAACCCAGACCATGGTAACCAGTTCAGTGGATTACGTTCATTCCGTACTGCAGTTGGCAGCAATTCATAATCTTTTTTTTTTTTGGGGGGGGGGGGGGGGGGAGGGGGGGGGAAAGAGACATGTAAGGCCGAAACATGGAAAGAAAATATTTGATCGAATATTCAAATGTTTTTTTTTCCTATCCGTTTGACCCCTCAGTGTTTGGTGGGAGGCAAATAAAACAATGCACCAGTACATACTACTACACGACACGTGATGAATTCAGGGTTCGTACACAAGAGACAAAACCATTTTCAAGGCCTTTTCAAGACTTTTGAAGGCCAATTCTGAGCCAATTTCAAGGCCGTTTTGCACACCAAATTGTTAAAAATTACCTTAAAATAAATTCATTCTTTTTGTTGGCCTATACTCTATAATTGAATAAACATCCATTTAAAAGTTATTTATTTTGCCCCCATCGTGGGACAAGTTTTCTTTCCAATACCGCACTTACACGTAAATATGAACAAAGGTTACGTCGTATCATTAACAGAAGATAATCATTAGGCTGGTGAACTATTTATTATTTGTTCATGAATTTAAGCATAAATTGACTGTATTTCCTCAAACATAGTACGCTAACAAAATTCAAGGCCATTTCAAGGCTCTTACAAAAAAAATGCCAATTTTCAAGGCCGTGTACGAACCCTGGACGATACCAGCTGTATCAATAACTAACAGCAACTTACCGGTACTCAACATTTTTGTTAGTTTCCTTTTTAATGGCTTCTTCTACTTGTGCTTTGCTTGTGTCTAACCCGAGCACCTTTGTGAAATGTGGGGCAAGAATTCCTGAACTTTGGCCTGATCCACATCCAACATCAACAGCAAGTTGGTATGGAGGAGTTAACTGAAATAAAGCATGTTGGTTTGTTAGTTTACAAGTTAGTGTCACGCACCCATTGAGTAACTTAGGTTTCGTTACGTCAGATATTTTGTATTCCAGCAAGGCAAGGTAGTGTTGGGCGGTAATCAGCTAAAAATCAACAATGGCAAAATTGGAACTCTAAACAAAGAACAAAGTGGAGCCAAATTTGCATAACTTTGATGTTTGGTTAAATTTGCATTTCTACTTGGATAGCACGTAACTTCAAATTTTAGAGAAGATGGGTTTTTTTTTCATCAAATAATAAGATAAGATAGATATTTATTTCCCGAAAAGAAAATAGGAAGCATAAGGGTACGAAGTACCACTGACAATGGCTCCGAAGATATATACAGTACCTACAAATAACACAACATCCCAGGGGGATTGGTCAATACATAAAATAATATAAATAACAATGTAAAATAACAACCCTTCAATGAACATGGTTAAAACTGAATTAAAATTAAGATTATGGGAGCATTACCGGCGAAGAAAAGACGATAAGAGACGCTGGTGCAGTTTTGATTTAAAATTTGCTAGGGAATCCGCCATTACGGTACAATATCTGCAGGCAGTGAATTCCAGACTTTCACCATCCGGTGTGAGAAGAAGTGTAACCGGCAGTCTAGCCTAACGCTAGGTATGGACAACTTCCAGGGGTGGCCTCTAGTGCGATCACCAGACCGCAACTCGAAAAATGTGTAAGTGCTCAGGGA
>JAHWFP010149885.1:35111-56557 GCA_023313725.1 Lithobius niger | reverse complement strand
CCACTTCACGTAATAGCAAGGTACACTGCATGGTGTTGGCCATGCAGCGCATCTTGTATTTCATGTTACGCACGTTACAAATGTACAGGAGTCTATATCGTACCCATCGCGTAATATAGAGTAGGTAAGGTATAGATCCGCGTCTACGGATCCCAAGTGACTCCAACCTAAAAAAACTTGATCGTTCTGCATAGGAGAGTATTTTAGTGTCGTGAAACATGTCGTGAAACATGCATTAAGCATGAATTAAGGGGATGGGGAGAAACTATAAATTTTTTCCATTAAAACTTTATCAACAAAACGCATTTTTCAATAAAAATTGTTATTATTTAAAAATTGGGTGTTGGCACCACAGCACTATAATACCAGTTAACGCCTCTTTCATAAGTACTGGGGCACTAAGGTTGGTACCGACACCGGCTAACAATTTTCAGGAACCGCCCAATACTAAGGCATGGCTTATTGAATGACATATTTTATTTAGTTCCGACATGTGGCCTTTGGAAGCCCAGTTGAAATTTTCCCAAAACATAAATCAACAATTATGATGCACATTGTATCGCAACCCAAACAGGATCAACAGGATCTTGGGGATGCTTAACCATAAATTATTAATACCCATATTATTAAACTTTAAAAAAAAAATTGTTGAAGCGCCACCTCTGACGGGGAACACGCCTTCCGCTCACGAGTTGCAACTTTTTATGTGGTACAGATACACATGAGTGAGTCAGTAAAAAGTGTGCGCAAAAATGTGATTGAAGCAACTTACGTTTGGTGAAGCATGGATATACACATGAGAGACCAAACCGTACCACTGTTGCAAATAGTGCACCCAACACCATCCGTGTGTGTATAGCATGGACTTCAGCTATTACGGAAGACAATTTAGCAGTCATCATAGATTACATGTAATATACAGCCATTAGATCCCACATGATTATTACGGTCACATTTGGAAGCTCTAAACACCTCAACGGTAGGATCGGGATGTCAAGCATCGTAATATCTACACATTGCTAGTACGTATTTATTTAATAATGTTGCAACTGTTACGTACGATATTATATTTACACAAGTGTTAATTTTTTTCTGGAACGGGTTCCTGTTACTGATGTGTTTTGTGGGTACTGTCTACTTCTGTTTGAAAATTTATAAATGACTTGAGTAAATAACGGTGATGTCCTGTAACCCGGCAGGGTCAAAATCAGCCAGGATGGAACGATTCCGAAGGTTCGCAAATTGGACCTTTACTGCTGCATACTACACACTACAGGGAGGAGGCCTGCAAAACAGCAGAAGAGGGGGGGGGGGGGGGGAGCACATCCAATTTCTGAGAACTGTTTTTGGGGACATGCCTTCCTTTGCCTAATCAGTGTTACACAGATCCTCGAAAAGCCTTTCTGTTAAGTTTTTTGCTTTTATTTTATGGATTTTCTTCATGATTCTGTTTACCACAAGTACATGAAATCAAAGAAAAATGGCAAAAAGGAAAAAAAAAAAAAGGGGGGGGTGTTTTGGCCGCTACATAGGGAGTGCCCTTGACACTGGGAGCCAGCATGGCAAACATACCAACAACAGAAATAGAAATTGGGATGTTGTTCTCCGTGCTGGCTCCCTTTCATACTACAATAAAACATTAATTATGGTGCTACGAATAAAGTAGACCTCGTACCACATTCACATGTCTTTTAAAATTAAATTGGACACCTATTTTAGTTGTGATACCACCTATGAATTTGACGGATAAACACATGTTGGATAATTTATGTTGATATTGGTGAGTATTTGTAATGTTTAGCTGATACCTGTTTGAGAGTTTTTTGTTTTATTTGGAATTGCTTGTTGCATCATTGCCTGCTTATTGCTGTAGCTTATTGTTGAGCAAGATTTGTTATTGCATTGTTATTTTTTTGATACATCAATTTTTTGCCAAATTCCTTTTGGAAACCGGCAATTTTTTTCGCTAATAAATAAATAAATAAATGGTGGGATGAACAATCACACTAACTTAAAGTGATGAAACTTACGTCACCTTGTCGGAGAGATACGCAACAATTTTGTCAACGAGCTTTCGAGGAGCATTGGGCCGATACAGTGCGTACTTCACAACATGAGCTGATTGTGCGAACAACTGGCTGGTCATAATTATTTTGCTTTGGATTATAGAAGCCAACCTGCAGCCTTATCTATGTTCGGTTTAGGTCCATAATTAGTTTTACAACTTTTCCTTGCTGATAAGTTGAGATAAACGATTACAGGGTGAACTGTTTGATCCATTATTTGTTAGCACAACTCGAACGACTTACAAACCGACAAAATTGTCATTTACCACCACGAAGGAAAGAAAAGACCACATCCAGTTAGGAAGTTTGTTGTTGGTCCCCGATCATCAAGGCTATCAGCCCCAACTACCCCAACAACGAAACTTCGCGTAACGCAACACGAACCGCGACAAAATTGACGCAAATACACACCACATCCTTCACAGAAAAATTGAAACCCATCCCATAACAGTAACAAAATAATACACATATAATTCTACGTTAAAGTGCATTCTGTAATCGCTGTAATAAACTATTATCTGGATTTTGGGGTGATTTTTGGTTACTGGTTAGAGCCATTGGAACTGTTATACGAACTGGTTTTAAGTCGCTCTAATAATTACCGTAGACATAAAAAAAAATCTCAAAGGCAAATAGTAGTACAGCCTCTCAAATAAAATTCTGAATTTATCTTATCCAAACTTGTTTGCCAGTTACGTTTGAGAGTGATATTGCTGCGTCTTTTCTGAAACTCTGTTATGACCATGGTTATTACTGATTTAACCTGGATTTAACTATCCTTCAACGTGAACCTCGTAGAACTTCCGGCAAGGCGGCTTACTGTGATAGTATACAAGTCAATGCTTCCATAATCTTGCTTCCGGCTACCACCACAAAGCTGTGAAAATGGCGGACGTTTTGGACATCGATGGAGAAGATGAGTTCGAAGTTGACGAAGAAGGGGATCAGGGGATCCAAAAACTCAAAGAAAAAGCCAAGAAGAGGAAGGGCAGAGGTTTCGGGTCCGATCCCTCGGCAAGAGAAGAAGTTAGAGGCTATGAAGCGATGGACACCGACGATAGTGAAGAGCCGGGCCCTCAGAGATCCGTCGAAGGCTGGATTTTGTTTGTAACTGGTGTCCACGAAGAGGCCCAAGAAGACGACATTCATGAAAAGTTTGCCGAATTCGGGGAGATTAAGAACATTCATTTAAATCTTGATCGCCGTACGGGTTTCCTCAAGGGCTACGCATTAGTGGAGTACGAGACATTCAAAGAAGCACAGTCGGCAATGGACTCTTTGAACGGAACAGATATTTTGGGGCAAACAGTGAGCGTGGATTGGTGTTTTGTGAAGGGTGAGTTGAGCTTAATTGAATCGAAACTGTTAAAAAGGTACTATGTCACAATTTTGCACATTTTTAAATTGGGACCGGACCCATCTACCGTTAAAAGGGGTACTAACAGCCTCTTCCAAAACAACACATGTTCAAAAAAAAAAAAAGTCCGCTGCTGCGCACAGTTTGGTACTCGCAAAACCCAAGGGTTATTCCAAAACTACCCGCATTGTTCGAACCATACAGCCGCTTCTGAAGACAGTTCAGTACCTACAATGCACATAAACCTCAACAGAACGTTCCAAAAGTGTCTGATGAGGGAAACGACGTCGCCTTTTAACGCGACTGATGGCTCCATCCAGAATCAGTCGATAAACTGTGCCTCGCGCATGCTCACAATTACATAAAAATCGACCACCTTTGCGAGCTGTTGCGATAGTTCGATCCCACAATCCCTTAATCGCGTTCAAGTTGATGTCCCTTCCGTTGAACCGGACATGTTTTGAACGAAGGTGAAAAAAATAAGTTTAAATATAGGAACATCTGCTATGTAATGAATGTCTACAAGGAAGGATGAAAATAGTTTGTTGAACTCTTTTAACTTTTAGCCTTTAGATTGCTGTATTATAGCTCTCAATACAGCAGTCCAAAGGTAAAACGAGCGGTAAAGAATTCAACGAACTACTTTAATCCTTGCGTGTACACATTATTACGTAGCAGATGTTCCTATGTGTAAACTTACTTTTTTCACCTTTCGTTCAAAACATGTCCGTTCAGCGGAAGTCACATCATGAACACGACTGAGGGATTGTGGGATCGAACTAATCGCAGCTGCTCGCAAAAGTAGTTGTTTTTTATGGAATTGTGAGCATGCGCGAGGTCTAGTTTATCGACTGATTCTGGATGGATTATCGTCCAACTCGGGATGAGGTCATCAGTCACGTTGAAAGGTGACGTCGTTTCCCTCATCAGACACTTTTGGAACGTTCTGTTAAGGTTTCTGTGCATTGGAGGAACCAAACTGTCTTCAGAAGCGTGCTTATGGTTTGTACACATGTGGGTCGTTTTGGATGGACCTATCACATTAAATGGGCCAGTGGCGGATCTAGACTGGTGGGCATTATGGGTTTATTACATTATTAGAGGGGCGTTAGCCAGCCGCCAGTAGAGTCGGGGGGGGGGGGGGGGCAGAATGTCCCAAATTGGAGTGGAGGATCCACCCACTGGATCCACCACTGAAAGCAGCCCCCTGTTGTTTTCCGCTGGTCGATGGCAGTAGCAAAAACTTGGTCAATGACTTGGTATCTTATGAGATTTGCGCGGGAACTTGTTTGTCGAAAGCTGGCCACTCGGCATGGCATCCACAAACTGCAACGAAGTGTTAAAAGTTGAATATTTTATCAGATAACCAATGTTGCTAGCTAAAAGCATGATGGTATACGATTTAACTGATCTAAGGAAACATTGATGTGCACCATTCATTTAAAGCTGCCGGCAAAGTCTCATTTGCTGTTATCGCTAGTTCGTGCATAGGCTGTACTTTTGCCCTAATGCCAGCTGAAGTAGTGATGTTAATTTGCATAACTAAACTTTACTAAATCTCCAGGACGAAGACTGTCCTGTGATGGAGTTACAACTACCAGGCCACAAAGCAAAAAAAAATATCTTGTTTAGGCACGGCCATTATGAAATAACTGAAATTGGAAGTTACTTTTCAACATTATCTTTTAAATGTACTCAAGTACACCGAACAATAATTTTTCGCAGTGTGCTTGTATTAAAAAAAAAGACAATGTTAGGAAGTGCAGTAGAACCTCGATTATCCGAACTAATTGGGACCGAAGGGAGTTCGGATAATCGAAAATTCGGTTAGTCCAATTTACATGCAAAATAAAAGCGGGAAAACGTTTTTCTTTACTCAGATTTAGTGTTTGTGACCTACAGTTGAGTGTATACAACTAAGAAAATTTTGCATGAAATGACTCCAGTCACATAAATAAAGCAAAGCCAATGCTTATTCCTTCTCTAAAAAATGGCAAATTTCTGTATATTTTGTAAAAAATGGGAGTTCGGGTAATCAGGGTGTTTGGATAATCGAGGTTCCTCTGTATGGTTTTTTAAAGTCTAGCCTAGGTACATTTTTTAAAATTTTTTTGTAATGTTTCACTTTTCTTTGTAGGTCCAAAGAAACACAAGGGTGGCGGCCGTCACCATGGTTCTGGAGACAGAAGGCGGCGATAGAAGGCTCATTAACCTTCACCATTCTGATTTGTGCACCCAAAAATGGTTCACATTTGTTATTTTTTTTTTGTAAGACCTCTGCATACATAAACTCGTATTGTACTTCATGTTGGTTGCATAATTATTCCAATTTTCTAATACAATAACAATACTGGGCTAACTTCATCATTAAAAATGTTCAATTTGTGGCTACTTGGAAAATTGTTTGCTCGTTTTCTCTGGAAGTAGAAGGATACAAAATGTGAGAAATGTGTCCGGAGAAAGGTAAAAAATCTGGACGTTGTCTGGGGCAACCCACACCACTGCACTGTGACTGATGTGGCCACCATGGCCTATCGTCAGCCCTTCTTTCAGAGCAATAACCCAATAGGATGCAGTGTCCAGTTCCTGCGCCCCAAGTTATTACTTGAAATCTATACTGAACTGAGACGCCACCAGATCGACTTCTTTACTAGGGTTTCCAGCCTGGGTACTCGAAAGCCCGGATGATTTACAACCCAAAAATCTGGGTATTTTAGGTTTAATATTGTATAAAATGAAGGAATTTTTACTCATTTTCCTTCCATTATGGAGCATTTTAAAGCAAGATGTGATGATAGTGAGCTCTAACCAACCCTCTCCAATGTCGGTCGCCACCCTCGCCATTTGGCGAGCGAAAATCAACAGTTGGCAACTTGGAATTTAGCCCTACTCGCCTAACTGGCGACTAGCAATAGAAAATTACACTCAAATAGCGATATCTCAGGAACCGTATAAGCTATTGACGAACGGTTTGCGGCGTTATATTCAGGTTTACAAGGGCTATACAACAGCCTTTACTGCAACAATACTGGGGTAAAAGAAAACTTTACAACTCTACAAATGCATAAATTAGAGAAACCTTGGCTTGTAAAAGATGTTTTTGGTATTGTGGCAAGTATAAATTCTGTAATGGCGAGTATTTTTTAAGGTCTACTGGCCAAGTGGCGACTGCAACGGGAATGACATTCGAGAGGGTTGGCTCTAACACTGCACCTGCGTGGCCAACGATAGGAGTCAGGCAAATAGGAAAGCCTCTTCTTTTCCCCATTAATATACCAACCAGCATTGTTACTTGTTTACTTCTTGTTCCGGCTATGGGCTGCATCCTACTCAGCTGGTGGCTACGTTACGCGAACCTTTGATCGTTTACTGAAGTTGATTCAAGGTTAACTTTAAAGGAAATTTTAAAATGTTACCCGAGGTCCTACTTTCGTAAATAATATGCTAAACGAGCTAGGATTAGAATAGTAAATTTGATAATATTGGATTTGTTGAAAATGTTTAAGAAACTTTTAAAGTGTGTAAAACATTACGTAATGCTACTAGTTTACTTCAATTTTTTTTTATGTAATATTAGCATTTCGCATACAAAAAAAAAAGTAAACTACATAGTAGTAAGGTGAGACTTCTTGCATTGCATCTTTTGTGTAAAACCCGGGTTGTATATTTTTCAATCCTGAGAACCTGGGGTTGGCATTTAGGGCCCGGTTTGGAAACTTTACCCTTCACCTCTAAAGGTGATGGATTATTTCTGGGCTACAATTTCTTAGCTCTGCATCGTCATGAATCGTGGAATAATTTTCGTAAACTCGTGTAGTGTTTTGAGAGGCCTGAAGAAGTGACAGTTCTCACCGAAAATTTGCCCAATGTGCAAAATTCCTACCTGAATTTTACACTTGACTTTTGGTTTGTGTTTCAGTTGAAAGTAAATCTACTACATTCTGTTTTAAGCCTTATCTATAAAATAGCAAATAAGAAGTTCAACAGGCTGCATATTTTCACTTCCCATTACTTCTGCGACGGGACCGGGCCTACACAGACAGTCTGTAATTGCTGGGAACCTGCAGCCATCCACCTATCCAGCAGGCAATGACATTAATTGGCTGGCTGCTCGGAGATGATTGGAGATCGTAGCAAAAAGCCATCAGTTTGGAAAATAAAAGCTTTAGATATGTAAATGGCTGTTGAAATGACTTTTTTGGGGAGCTGCACCACATTCTTGGTGAAAATTGACTTGTCAATCAGAACGCTGAGGTAAACAGTAAAAAATGTTTCTTCACGTTAAAAAGAGAAAGTTCAGTTCAGTTTGGTTTGAATTTTTTAACCAAATGCTCTTATTAAAATAACTTCATATTTCAATCCCGACGGGCAACTGAATTAAATCAGTAAAGAGAGGGCAACACTCAGAAGGTTTGTTATACTCTACGTTAACAATTTAAACGTCATGAATTCTACCGATGGCAACACATTTGCTATCGGTAGAATTCATGACGTTTACTCTTTCCAATGAACATCAATTTGTATTACTGGCAGTCACGTAATTAGGTATTCTGTTTATTGGATTATTTTGTGTTATTTTTTTTTTCTCGTTGTGGCTGAAATTATATTCTAGCGATTACATTAATCGTTAGAAACAAACATTGAAACCAGGGTTGGCAAGTTTTTGCCACCAAGTGGTGAAAACAAGTTATTACCGTCCCGGCAAAAACCTGCTTTTGCCCTAAAAATATGGCAAAAAATCGACTTAGCCAAATTAAAAAAAAAAAAGTGCGCCTACAATAGTCAAATATTGGCAAATCATAATAGTTCTCCTTGAAAGCTTCACATCGTTTACGCTGAAAATTCATATTCACTTATTTACACTTCATACACTTATACAATATCTATGCATCTGATTGTCGAAAATTTGCTTATTGTGATGTCGCCCGCCAAGATGATAACGCCTATCCAGATAAAATTATACGAGCATGGCGACGACTAGACACGTTGTGTCTTTACTGCTAAGGTAGTTTGGCTGTTTTCAGGGATGTGAGGATAAATAACAATGCGACAGAAAAGGCTTGACACTTGTTTAATCGGGAGACTTTGGTCACTCTTTATGACACAGCTTAACGGTTTCTTGTTGAAAAAACGACGTGTATAACGTTGATATTTGCCTAATTACTGTATCACAGAAATATATTCTTCCATGCGGTGAATAAAGCTGGTTCTTAGCGCATTTTGCAGGTATTGCTCTGTAGATGTGGACCTTTTCATATGGACCTTTCTAATTGGTCAAGTGGTTCAGGGGTTAGGGAACTCCAAAATGATTGTTTTACATTGTTTTAAACATTGTTATGCAACAATGCCAAACTGAACATTAAATAAATCAGTGTGTTGTTGCAAGGAGATACTTAAGTACTAATAGGAAATCCTAATTATTTGAAAAAAGATGACTGCTGCATCCTCACCCCCCCCCCCCCCCAAAAAAATGGACCAGAAAACTAGATTGGTGTTTCCATCTCATAATTGGTAAGAGAAAAAAATGGTTTTCATCAATTTGGACCAAAAAATCTGATATCTACCTCAAAACAAAACTTGTTAAGGATTCCAGCCAAGCTTTTCGGCCGTGGGAAGTGGTGATATCAAACGCTAAGCTAATCCCACCGACTAATACTTCAAACGTTAAATGAAATAATTGAAAATTGCGCAGTAAGCAATGTTCATATCATGTATTTAATTTAACCTTCGAACTATTACTCGGTGGGATTAGCTTGGCGTTTGATATCACGACTCCCCACTGCCGAAAAGCTTGGCGGGAATCCTTAACAAGTTTTGTTTTGGGGTAGATATCTTTTACTGTGAAAATAAGCTTGTGAAGCAGCTTGCTTGATTTGATTTTGCCACTGTCCCGGCAAAAACCCAACCCTGATTGAAACTGCTAATCAAGAAACTGAACCAGCGCAATTATAATGCAAAATTCATTTAGAGAAAATGGCTGCTAAAATAATTAGTAACACACGCCAATTTAGTAGGAAGCCATTTACTGTATGTTGTCACACTGCCCGGTTTATGGTTGCATTGGTGTTTGTTTCTGTTGGGGCTTAGAGGTTTTTCTGGACCATACATGTCGTAATATTGTGTTTGTTACCGCTAATCGAGATTTCTCTTCTCGTTGCCGGCCATTCACCCATTTTCACTGGTACTGTGCACAGAGTGAAGAAGTTCCCCTTTTCATTGCTACTGTGCAGAATGAACATGGCTTGGTTGTCACAATGACTGCTTTTCACCATTACTGACGCTCGCCCGTACTCCGGTGTAAGTGAAACGGTCCTGGACAGGAAATTGTACACAGTCGAAGAAATTTTGATGAACAATAACGTTTATTCCACCCATGAAAGCACAACAGACTACTTTAAATTTTCGGAGATTTAACGATCTTCTGAAAGAATCCACCAAAACACTACACAACAGAAGCGTCAAATTGGAGCAGTTGCACTAGGCGTAAACATAGTGGTTGGGGGAAGGGGACCACTGCTCTTCGACTTTTTCATCGAAATTTCTTCGACTTACTTTCTACTTTGTCTGCAAATTTCTGCAGGCTGATAGCTTAAACCTATGTTGGGAATACTGTAATTGCTACAAACAATCCCTAATTAAGACATCTACTTTGAGTGATAGAAAGATAGAGTAAACAAATGACGCTCAAACTCAAAAAATGTCAATACTCAACACATCGGTATTGCAAATTTTCGATAGGCATTATCCCAGGCCTGCAAGTGTTCCTACTTTTTCCTTCCTATTCCTACTTTTCCTACTTTAAAAAAAAAAATTCCTACCTTTCCTATTTTTTTCTAAATTTTCCTACTTTTTCTCCAGACAACAATATGCCTAAAACATAATTTTCACTACAGCAAGCTTTGATTGAGAAAGGCAAAAAAGTATTGATACAGGTGCTTTTGAGTACGCGAAAATAATGAAATCATGCTGCGGTAGTGGACACGTAGAAAGCAGATGGCTCACTCCACTTCCTGCTCTTCAGAGGATTGTGTCAAATTGGCCTGCTTTGCAACAGTACTTCCTAAAAGATATGGCTACAAAAGCAAACAAGTCTACTCTGGCATCAAGTCGATATAAAAGAATATGCAAAACCTTGACTCGTGAGACATTGATTTGAGATCAGGTTTCTCGAATCAGTCCAATTTTCAATGCATTTCTTTTGTTCTTTCAAGGACAAGGTCCATTGGTGCATCTTCTGCATGAAAAAATGGAAGAAACTGTTTCATTAATGTTTAGATTCCTGAAACCGGAAGTTGTGAAGGGGAAAACTGGAAAAGACTTACTGCATATGGACATTTTAGCAAAAGAGAATCAGTTACCCCTAAGCCAGATGGAAGTTGGAGCCCAATAAAAGCTGCTTTCAAAAATGAAGCTAATTTGCTGTTGCATAACATGAAAAAGTTTTACGTCAGTGGTGGAATATTTGGTAAGTCATTTTCCGGTTGACATTAGATTTGAAATATCTTCACCCTATCGCTAGAAAAGAGAAAGGTGGTGCACAAGCCATTAAGCACCTCAGATAATCAAATCAGACGAAGTGGCTACAGTTACCGATGAATGGAAACTACCAGCAGATGACTTGATTTTCAAAACAAGGTTCCAGTAGTAGTCTATTCTATGGTAAACAGTAGATTTCTTATCTTCTGAGATTTCTTTAATGTACCATGAAGAAGTAATCGATTCCTCCAGCTGGTAGTTTAAAGTTCCCCCACATTAGACAAGCTGGTAAAAAACCTGTGTTTAGCACATGGCAATGCAGAAGTGGAAAGAAGTTTGTCAGATAAAAGGACTTTCACAAGACAGAGCTTCCCTTGCACCTAAGACCATCAACGGACTCCGAACAGTGAAGGATGCAGTTAGGAAGTATGGTGGCGGTAACCGTCTGCAGTTCCTGTAACAAAAGCTATGCTAGAAGCTGGAACTTATGCACATAGTCAGTACCAAAAACGTCTACAAGAGGACAAAAGAAAAGGCCAGGTAAAATATTAAGGTAGCAGAAGAAACAGCAAAGCGAAAGCAGAAAAAGAACAAGCAACAAAGAAATTAGGATGAAGAAAAAACAACCCTTGACAAATCGACAATGATTTAAAGATTGCTCAGAAAGAACGTCAATTTGAGTTTGAAACAGCCCAAATTCTTCTTAAAGAAGGAAATGACCACCTGATGAAGGCAATAAAGGAAAAAAAACGTACAGGCAATGTCAGTTGGTCAAGGGCTAGTGGAAGTAGCTTCCCGAAAAATGGCAAATGCCCAAAAGCTGTTAAAAAAAATAACGAAAAAAGAAATATTCTTAATCAAAAAAAAGAGAAAGTTAATCAGTGATTATGTTCAAATCAAGAAGAAAGCAAAATAAGTGCAAATAAAACTTAGTTTGAGTGTTTAATGTTCCTACTATTTCCTACTTTTTATCAAAAAATTCCTACTCTTTCCTACTTTTTTCAAAGAACCGACTTGCAGGCCTGTTATCCGAAAATTAAATATTTTCAGTCCTCCTATCTTCATCAGGCAGCAAGAAACGTGTGAACTACAGTCTACACAATTGTATGCACTCTTCTAAATGGATCGAATTCAATCGAGAACGATTCAAATTTGACACACACAGGGAAGGCCACAGACAAGACAAGTTTGAATCGTTCTCGATTGAATTCGATCCATATAGAAGAGTGCATACAATTATGTAGACTGTAGTTCACACGTTTCTTGCTGCCTGACAAAGATAGGAGGACTGAAAATATTTAATTTTCTGATAATGCCTATCGAAAATGTGCAATACTGATGTGATTAGTATTGACATTTTTTGAGTTTGAGCGTCGTTTGTTTACTCACTATCAATCAAGTAGAATGGTCAATGTCAAGTTTCTACAAAATGAACAAAATATCTTTTGAGAACGATGTCTGAATTTCCAAGGTTTTTAAAACTAAAAGGATTCACACCATGCTCGTATTCAAGCAGATGGCCCAATATTAAATGATGTTATCATACCCTTTGTCAGTATGATACAGCCAGGGTTGCAAGCTTTGAAGTCCACTTGAGTTTAAGCCAGACTAGTGATTCCTTGTATACTAAATGCTATTATGAGGTAAAGACGACGGTAGCAACATTTTTTTCCAAATAAGTAAAAAGTTACGTCACCCACAACTCTTGTGAAGAACTGGCGTCACTAGAGCAATAAGGTACCCAAATCCTTCCACTATTCACTGCTGCCAGATTAGAACTACAAATGATCCCACATTACAATTTTGGTGTAAAAATGGGAAATTCTTAGTCGTAAAAAGCTTTCAACAGAACAAGTGCCAGTGCTTAACACACTACTGAACCCATCCTGCCCAAGAATATGCGCCTCCCCCTGTTCTAATACTGGGTTTAACTTGAGCCACTGAGAGGGTGAGGCTTTTTACTCCAGGCTTGCAGCCCGAACGGACCAACTAAGTGAATCAAAAAAAAAATACAACAAAAAATTATATGTTTGGGCAAAAAAAAAACATTGAGGGACAAGGGCGGGCTCGTGTGAATATTTAATGTCCGAATAAATCTTGGCGGGCCTGGGTGTAAAAGCATCAATTGGCATTGTTAACAAGTTTTATTTGCAACACTGGTTTTCTCATCCAACCCCAAAAATCTTCTTGTCAAGATACACGCTAGTGTGTTGCCCACCAAGATAACATGATAACATCCAGATAAAATATATATATGAGCATGGCTACGACTAGACACGTTGTGTCTTCACAGCAAAGGTAGTTTGGCTGTTTTCAGCCATCTAAGAATAAATAACGATGCGACGGAAAAGGCTGAAACTTGTTGGATCGGGAGACTTTGGTCGCCTGACAACATAAAAGTCACTATTAATGACACAGCTTACCGTTTTCTTGTTGAAAAAACGACGTGATAAAGTTTGATATTTGTCTAATTACGTACTACTATCACTTTTTTTTTGTATCAGGAAAATAAATTCTTCCATGCGGTGAATAAAGCTGGTGTTTAGCTCATTTTACAGGTATTGCTTGCTCTGTAGATGTACCCTTTTCATATGGAACTTTCTAATTGGTCAAGTGGTTAGGAGCCCCAAACCACCAAATTAATTGTTTTGCATTGTTTTTATGCAACAACGCCAAACCGAACAGTAAATAAATCCGTGCATTTGCAGTACTAATAAGGAATGCTAATCATATGAAAAAAGGTGACTGCCGCCCTCAAAAACTAATGAAAGCCAACAAAAAAAAAAAAAATGTATCAGAAAACTAGGTTAGTGTTTCCATCTCATTTACTAAGAATAAATGGATTTCAGCAATTTTAGGGATTCCCGCCAAGCTTTTCGGTCGCGTGAAGTCGTGATATCAAACGCCAAGGTCTTTCGCCAAGCTAATCCCACCGAGTAAGAGTTCGAAGGTTAAATGAAATAATTGGAAATTGCGCAGTGAGCAGGTGCTTGCATATTCAGTGCTGAATGGAATAGGTTTTGGGAAGCAGAACAGCTTGTCAGTAGCATGAAAATTGTACTGTTTTCGCTAAGTGTGAATAATGGAATATCACTAATACACTTGTACTTGCTGCGAAAAATGCAGTCACTTTCAAATCTTGGAAAATCCTCAATATTAAAGGAACTCTACTCAAGTCATTGAAAGTTGCCGTATTAATCGATTTTGTCTACAAAGAATATACAGTAATGTTTAATTTTAATGTTAGATATCCACACTACTGGTTTTGGAGAAAACTATTTGAACTTGTGGCCATAACATTCAATTTTGAACTTCATACAAAGCAAAAAATGGATGTAAAATATGGGCTGTGTTGACTGCGATGACCATTAGTTACGCGGCAAATTTTGTTACGCGGCACCAAAAGTGTTCCAGTTTCTTCAAACTAGCTAATTTTTGAATGCCTATACTGGCATTCTTCCTCAGGCTTGGGCAAGATGTACACGCACAAACAGTCCTACTTCCACAACGAACGTAATAATTCAAAATCTTCCCCCTCCCTGCTTCCTCATTGTATCAACTTTCTAGGTTGCTACTGTGAAGCTCCGTGACGAGAAATGCAGGCGGGAGGAAAAGGTAGACGAAGAAAAAGAGGATGAAAGAGAAGAGTGAAGAACGACAAGGGCAAAACGAATACGGAGTGAAGAAGAGTAAGAGTAAGAGTTACTCTTACTTTGTAAACCAAATGTAGACCAGAGTAACAGGGAAGAGGAAAAACAGATCCACGATGATGGAAAGCTGCCCGCTACATCTTGGGCATCTCGGACATCGTGTAGCGACTGCCCTTTTGGTTATGTTGGCGAGACGAAGAGAAAAATTAACAAAAGGATCAATGAGCACGCGAAAGCCATCTCTAAGAGAGACAAAAGAAGCACAATAACCATCCACAGACTGAGAACGAGGCAGTACGAGATTGAATAGGAAGGAACAAGAGTGATGCTAAAATCCAACACATTCAGAGAGGCAAACCTCTGCGTCTTGAAGGCAATTGCTATTCTGCACTGCCAAAAAAAAAACAGTACAGCTTATGAACGTCCAAGACCTTGCATTTAAGCAAATTAATACAATAGTGACCCCAGAACTGAGTGAAAAACAGGAGACGAAAGAATAAGTTTATCCCTATTACAGCTGCTCCATCAACACACACAGAGCTTAACAGCAGCAACCTGGAAAATTGATACATGAGGAACGGGTGGGGGTGGAGGTGAATTATCACGTTCGTTGTGGAAGTAGGAGTGTGCACTTCACTGCTCAAGCTTGAGGAGGAATGCCAGTATGTATAGGTATTCGGAAATTAGCTAGTTTGAAGAAACTGGAACTCGTATGGTGCAGCGTAACAAAACCAAAGTAAATTACCCGTACCCTCGGTATTAGTTAAGTTATTGCGTGGTAGATGTGCAACTGTGCATAGCCGAGTACAAATCAAATCTCGTAGTAAAAGTGGGCATTTTAAGTTGAAGTTTCACGAGTAATGTCAAAGGTCAAGTCATTCTTTCATTATCAGTGGTGGATTTTCAATCTTAGATCTTTTTTAGACCAAAACATTACATACACTATTTACACACTAAAAACACTTGCAACTACATCATATAGCATTCCAAACGTACTAAAATATGTTCACCTTGAATTTCCATAATCACGTAAAGTCTCAAAAGAAGATACCACAGGTATCCAGCATATTTTCGACAGCTATGAAGTACCTTACTACTGTCTTCTTCAGGTACTTTTAACGAAGAAAAAAAGACATATTAAAAGTGCCTGAAGAAGGCAGTTGGATCACATAGCAGTGCAGATATTGGCCTAAAAAGGTCCTAGGTTTTATATTTTTTACTATTTGTGGTTACTATTCTTCAATACACGTTTAAAAATCAAAATTCACCTAAATGGTTCATTTGGTGGTGCACTGAACATCCTTGGTGAACACGGTGTATTTTAAGGGTAATTAACTCTCACCCTAAAATAATCCAAGTGTATTAAATACAGATAAGAACCTCTTCAGATGCAACACCAAAGTAAACTAAAGATTTTTTTTTTTTATCATAGTTATCAAGCAGAAGAGCGGTTATTACAGAAATATTTTTTCCTTCGACTATGTTCATTGGATAAAATTAATACCTTTTCTTTCAAGTGTGTTACTATAGCTTGGACCATCCTTGGAGGTGGACACGGCCTGTGCTGAGCGTAGACAGAAGCATGGAATGAACCTGCAAACAAATCTTCTGTGGTGGCTGCCATTTTTCCCAGTCGTTCAGTCAAACGGTATACTATCTGCCAGGCAGTTGAGGCTTTGTCTGCCAGTATTGGCAATTTGCCAGAATGGTATGGTAGGGAAGTGACACTATTGAAGGTCATTCTACACATGCTGATAAAATCTGCCATTGATAATTTTATTTTAACATTAAAAAAATACTTTTATGGCAAGAACATAAAACCTAAAATGTTTTAATTTTCAAGTGTCTTCCTAGTCATTGATAGAAAATAGTTGAATCTGATAACCATAGGAATATCTTCTGGTAGTGACTCCGATTTGATAACATCTTTGATGCTAAAACGAAGAAAAAAAATATGATTAAATTACACCTGTGTAAGATGAGGTACGATAATTCACGGTGTAATACTGGCAATTTTTAAAAGAATCATAGCTTGGCATGCAGTCATTCTAGTAAGTCTTAGATGTCCGAAATTACATTACGTTGAGAACTACTCGTTCATTGCGCACTGAACGCGCAACTCGGATTAAGTATACACAATATCTAGCATATTTTGACAGCTTATAGTCAGTAGATGGTAGTACTGTTATTCATCTGTCTTCTTCAGGCTTCACGTGCAGTTCTGTCTCTTCTCACTACTACATCGTCGCAGAGTGCGCACTATAAACCTTCACACCCCGCCCCGCTAACAAATTCAGTGAGGTTCCGAACCCTATTTTAGTAAGAACAGAGTTGGTTCCCACGTAGCAACAAAGACAGCGAGGAGTATCTTGGACGGAAGCCCACTTGGCTTCAAACATCGCAGCGGCAAACAGATTTGCGATTAGGTAAATACAAAAAAAAATTAAAACTACGGAGACGCAACCGGTGAATGCCTGCAGACTGAAGCGTTAATAAAAGTATTACAACATAAATACACAAAACAGAAATTTTACATGTGCCCATTTATGTTTGCAAGGATTTATTAATCAACTGATAGGATAGTTTTCGTGAGATATTCCGAGTGAGTACCCTCCCTGCAGCGAATGGTTATTAACCGTTTAGGAGCACTCAGGTTTTTGCTCTGTTAAATTCGTTCGTGCGCATGTGTTGGCAAATAAACTATCTCAATAATTATAGTCAATGCAGAGCACTCACAAGTTTAACAGGAGCAAAAATTTTTGTGTCCCGAAATATTATCGAAAGCTACCTATGCATTTGGGATATTACCTATGAATATATGTTTGTCTATATTACGCTAGTGCTTGTCAAGCGGTTACATTATCACAAGTATCGCAAATACGATCGTTTTGGACAGAAATTCACGTAACAAAATTCAAACTAGCTTCTCCGTCTTTCTGCCAACTATTGAAACCGATAGATTTTATAATGGCATGCTTACTTTTGAACAAATGTAGCCATTAAGGCTTTAGCAGTTTCTGGGCTCTTCTGTTTCAAATTCTGAATTCCAGAACGAGATGTAATATGGCCAACTAAATTTGCTAAAGTTCCTTTGATGTCGTAGGCAATTGGATCAACCCTGAAACGAAAATAAACGGCAAATGTCAGATGTCAGGAAATGGTGACGGTTAGAAGGCCATTCCGTACCCCTAACTGAACATTCCCGCACACCATACGTGTTAACGGAACTGCAACTACTGGACACTGCAACAAATTCATGGTCCTATCGAGAATCAGCCCACATGAAAACCATGAATACTAACAAGGAAGGCTTGATTATAACTTAATGGTATATCAAGGAAGGCTTATAGGGTGTCGCATCCACAGTGTGTGTCAGCATAATTTAGCAAACTTCTCAGATTTCGTTTATTGAAAAACATTTTTTTTAATTTAACATTTTGTACCAAAACATAACAAAAAGGGGATGGGAAGACATGTATAACGAAAATTGTTTGTGGCATACAACAATTTTCGATATAATCAATGTCTGATTATAAAGATAATTCAGTAAGAACAAATTGATCGAGACACAAAGTCACTTGGGTTTATTAACAATCAAATTCCAGTCTCAAGAAATTAGACAATACTAAAATTACTGATAAGTCAGATTATTTAAACTTCACAGGTCTAGCCGTCGTAGGCTCGTTATTTAACAATAAGGTTGAACTATATTACTCGCCATACAGAAATCACAAGAGTATGTATCTTCCTTAACATTTGGACGATATCATTAACCAAAGCTAAACCATGGATAAAATCTAAGCAGCACTCTACAATCACAATATCTTAAAGCACAACTGGCTATCACTCAAAATGTAAGAACTCAACTGGTCAAATACTAGACTGCAACTATACTTCAATTCAAGCTTAGTATACACTTATCTGTATAAGGCTGGCTAGCAACTGGACCAAAGCTATATCCAATGACTCCTAGTCTCCCCCAAAACAACACCAGTGGATGGAACTGTAGCAGCAAGACCCCCTGGCAAGAAGTGCGAACCCCAGCTTTATTTCCTCTATATATATGAAACCCACACTTGGGTCTTAACCATGACTTTCCATAGTGACTCGTGAGTTTGCTCTACACCATCAGAATACAAGACGCTCCATCTGTTGGGAGAGCTGGTTACTAAGGCAACAGCCTCTGGGGAAAACCCATGTCCACCCACTAGCCTACATCAGGCACACTGCTGCAGAGTTTGTTTGGGTAAGAATAAATAAGTGGAAAATTACAATCATACAGAAGTAGTGGTTGATGGTTGCATTAATGCCTTGTATTGATTGATTAATTAATTAATCAAACTAATTACAATAATTAATTAGGCAATTAGTGATGCATATTAATTAAGTCTTAAACACACAAAATCAATAACTGATTTGTAAAATCATTACACAGTCCCATTGTTAAAGGCCTACTGGCACCCATGTGCCAGTGGTCTTGTGTCAATTTTGTGTGCGCTTCAACAGTGGCACTGTGCAACTAACACTGACGTACTTCTAAAACCTTCACTTTATTTCAGTTAAAATTTTATTTCCTTTTTGTTTCATTTCTGATAAAGCGAAAACCTCTTTAGGCCTAAGTAACGTGGGACGTTACGTGTTAAGCGAGTTTTCAGTTTTATTCAGATTGTGGCCTTTTCTTACTGTAATGTTCTATTCCAGTGACCATTTGACTAGAATAAACATTATCGTTCAGGATGGCACAAGGGCAAACAATTGTATAAAACACTAATCAAGTATAAAAATAGGTAGGCTAAATAATAAGCAAACATCCAATTATACTGGGCCTTTAATCAACTCTCCGCTGTACACAATATTGACCCCACATATGGCCAATTAAATCAGTGACAGATTATTATGATTTGATTGTATGATTACAATGATTTGACATGAGTTTAACGAATGGCATTAGGGTTAAGTCGAGCGGTAAACCTAATCATTATTATATTCTCTGAGTTAAATTAAAGGAACTCGGGTTCATTTAGTAGCGTACGGATTGGTACTAGTTAAGCATAAACACAATTAGCTATCGCTAATCAATCGGAATACTTAGCTCATTAATTGAAGCTTGAGTGTGGCCATGGGCCCACGGGTCGGCTAAGCGGCGAAGCCCCGTCGCTAGCTCGGCACGGCAATCTGCCTGGCGTACTTCTGGATTGCGGCCTTCGGAATTTGACTGGCGTGAACTAGTTAGCGTCTGGTAAGCTGCTGGTGATCGGATGATATCACGCATTCCGAGGTTCAGCTTAAATACTGTGGCGTTATCGGCCATGATCAATCCATTGTAGTATTGATTTATTATTGAAATGCTAAATATAGTAACATTTGGACAGCTTGGGCCCTTATCGTCAATTGGGACCTCTCCGCCTGTCAATCATTCTATTGTTGCGTTCGGGTTCATTAATTGTTCCCCGTACGCGGCACTTTGAAGGTATATGCCGCCATCCCGTGTGGGAGGGACTTATTGTTATTCCACGTAGTGATCGATCATGAGCGACGATCTTATCGTAATTAAATCTAGTTCTAGAAAGTCATTTAGCTTCTACGAAACTGTCGTAAATAATGTCAGCTGGTAATGCCATCTTTTAAACTCTAACAATAGGTGTAATTACACTTGTTCAGTCTCAAATGATCTTGCCGCCTCTCGGTCGTCTTTGAAGAAGGACTCCCAATTATAATTGCTATCTGGAGTCGTTTTGATCTATCCGAATAAATATTCGGCTCATGCATTTAATAAATGTATGATATTATGCAGTTATGCATTTAATTAATTAATTGTATTGTTTCTGTTATGAATATTAATTAAGCCATTAATTATTTCTCTACATAACTCTTCACCGATACCAGTTAGTGCAGTGCAATTTTTGATTTAGCAAAGCAATGCGATAGAGTTATTGCGATTTGAGTGAAATGTGAAAAAAAATTTGTTTAGTCCTGTACTGTACCTCCCCTCGACCCAAAAAAAATCAGGAAAAATGTTAATATTGATCTGGAAAACCTGGAAAAATCAGGGAATTTCATCATGAGGTTTGAACGCCAACCTGCACCCTCGCCACTTCTTCATTGTGCCCCACGGAAAACCACTTGATACCATCCCCAACCAAATTTGGTAAATTTGTTCTTGCGTGGTTGACAGAGACTTTGACAAACTGGATGGTGGATATTTGCGATGATAAACCTGAGTTAGTTAGTAGGTGTATTGCTTGCAGTTGCCAGGATTCTTCTGGTGCAAAGTGAGTGGTCCGAGAGTTAAGACAAAGCTGCCGCTTGGATGATCATTTCACACAAGGTAGTTTGACATAAAACTGGTCTCACAGTTAGTATTTATTTTATTTTAAACAAAGCAAATCATCACAAGTTCACAACCGGGTATTTATTGTACTTAAAAACACGGCAAACTATCAAAACTCTCTCCAATTCTTGTAATGACTTTTGAAATCAAATTTATTTTTGCAACACCGTCAACACTGATATAGACCTAAAGTGCTTGTAATACATGCATATTAAACCAGCTTTCAACAACTTTGAACCAAGCTGGATGTTCACTCAATTTGATTCAACTTCTAATAAAGTTCTATCGTCCCGCCTCGGTCGTTTATTTAAAACCTTTTCAATAACCGATTCAAACATTACTTCAGCAGAAACAGAAACTGATAAACTGGTGGCATAAATAGTATGTTTACGTTTTCAAGTTTTTAAGCAATATACTTACCAAACAATTTGCAACATGCAGAGCTATGTTGATGCAGCGACCACCTAAAAATTGCCACTTATTTTTACGTAGCGCCATGTATTGTCTGCAACTGTGCTAGATTATCTACGACAAAGTCGTACGTCGCACCCCTTTCTGCTTCGGGG
>JAHWFP010149885.1:0-25111 GCA_023313725.1 Lithobius niger | reverse complement strand
AGTTTAGCTGTTTAGTTAGACTTTGGGTGATTATCTTAACAAGTTCCTGGAAAGCTGGCTCGTGGATGTTCATAAAGGGGGTGTTAGATTGAGGAAAAAGCTGGATCGCCCAGCACTACTGTGCCCGGAGGTGTGCGCCTTTTCTAGAGTTGGATTTCAATAGAATTTTTTCACTGGTTCAGTTAATCTAGCATTTGGTTTTGAAATGGTGCATTGCCACCCCATTTTCTTGTCACTGCTTGTTAGTGTTGGCGGTGCATTGAGCAGGGTATGGCATAAACCGCCACTCTCGCACGCGGGTGAAGCGTCTCCTGCTTTGTTGTAGATCCTTGGAGGAAGCTTGTGGGGGTGGAGGGGGTGCAATTCAGGGTTGCCACTGAGTAGAGGCTGCCTTGATCTTGGATCTGATGAGGTAGTTGTGTTTGGCTTGGTCACGGGTGGTGTTCAAAGAGCTGGAGTTGGCTCAGTTACGGGTGGTGTCAAGAGAGACTCCAGACGAAGGGTATGCTGGAACAGTAGCTCAGGGGTTAGGGGAATGACAGAGCTTGCTCTGGGGAAGCGACTTGAAGTTCGGGGAGGAGGGGGGGGCATCTTTAAGGTTCACCGGGTGCCATTCTGGATAAATACACGCTTTCTTTTTCACTCTTTCTCGGGATAGGTGACAATCTCATTGAGGTCATCAATTTAGTGGAGGAATCCAGAGGGTGCACACCATTTCCTGATTTGGTGGATCACCTGGTTGATGAGTGGAGCTCAGTGTGCTACTTCTTCGCTGGCCGACCCGGGTATTCATCTCATTCTTGACTAAAGAATCAAGTTGGCTCTTGGGTGCTCACAACTGACTGGAATGATTCTGTCAATCTGGGTTGGCTTGGTCTAGGGTTTCCAGTGCAGTTTAGAGCCTTGTCTCAAGACCAGTACGTCCAGAAAAGGGATCTTAACATCTTTTTTCAGTTTCAACAGTAAAAAACAGGTCCTTCTTCCAACCTGTTTAGGGTTTGGAGCATCTTGTCATATTCTCGAGGCTGGTTGCCATGACCATGTCATCACATATCTCTACCAAATTCCGGTCATCCAGCGAAGCAGTAGTTGGGCTTCACTACCAGCTCACCAAGCTAAAGTTTGTACAGCAAGGTTACCTTGAGCTCTCGTTAACCAGGCGATCCGAGACCTCGTTAACCAGGCGATCCACCTCTGGACCCCTCTAGCAAGCTGACGGCCCTAGTGAGATTCTCACCTACATCCCGAAGAAGAGTGAAAAAGTAAAGAGGGTACTTACCCAAAATGGCGTCTGCTGTTACTTCAAGAATCCCACGAATCTCAAGTCTTTTCTCCAGAGCAAGCTTGGCCATTCCTCCAACTAACCTCGGAGTAAATGTTCCAGCACACACTTCTTCCAGAGCCTCTCTTGGCACCACCCATAGCCGAGCAAACCCATGGTCTCCAAACACCATCCATGACCAAGCCAACTACAACTACCTCACCAGGTTGAAGGTTAAGGCAATCTCCACTCCGTTGCTGCCTTGATCTGCCCTCCCCCCCTCTGCCCCCGCAATCTTCCTCCGAGGACCTACAATAACAGCAGGAGATCCACAACCTGCGGGTGAAAGCGGAAATGTATGCCATACCCTGCACAAGCTGCACCGCGGCGGACATTGGGGAGAACAATCGCAGATAGCCGCTTGCCGGTTTTTGAAGATTTTTCACTCGTCTGCGTCAACATCAACAAGCAGTTACAAGACGCGACAAGACAAAAGGGGCAGCAATCCACCATTTCAAAACCAAATACCAGATCAACTGGACCAGTGTAAAAATCCTGTTGAATCCAACTCCAGGCGCTGGAATACTTGGCAATCCAGTTTTTCCATCAATCTAATACCCCTTTAATACACATCCAAGAGCCAGAATCCTAGAACTTTGTTGAGATAGTCACCCTACGTGTCACTAAAGAACTGAACGTACATTGGAAACCCTTCCTGACAGCACCAACCAAGCGTGTAGATGGCAGCACAATCGTCATCAGTCTCCAATGAGAAGACGTTGTCCACGAGATTCAAATTGTTGTGTATAAAGTATAATCTAAATAGCCGCTTGTACCGTTCTTGTAGTTGCCTGAAGGTTGGAGATTGTGAGACTTTCATAATTGATCAACCAAAAATTTGCAGTCGTCAACACATTGTTGGAGTTTCTACCTTGGGAAAAGCGTACATATTGCCTTTTGCTTTGTTTTAAGTTAACCAATTAAAAATAGGTCGGTCGGCATTTACACTATTAAGGGAGCCCAGAACTTCTATGAACTGGCCCTTAGCAGCCAAAAAATACCCTCAGCAGCACCAAAATCTTAACGAAAAAGTAAGGGTTCTAGAAAATATGCAAGTTTGGGTGGGTCAAGGTCAAATTGCCTGTGCGAGTACTGTACATACAAGTTAAGAGCATTCAGGTATTAAAGAAAAATAATATTTTACCTGACTGCTGGACCATATGGTAAGACCAGACTCCGGTACCTGTCTACTAGCAGCTTGTGATTTTCTGGCCAGAGTTCCCTATTGTCTTGAAATAGCTGCGCATAAAAATAGCCAAGTTATAAGAATAAACACTAGGCTGATTTTCAAGCTAATTTGCAAATAATCATTTAAAAAAAAAAACACAACACGAAATGACTGTAGGTTCAGTTTTGAGTAATTCACAACACAACACAGTAGAACTTTATTCCCTCATACCCTTATTCCCCCTGTATTAGAGCTAAGGTAGATGCTTTCAATAGAGAATTTAACCATTTTACCATGACGCAATCTAGCAAAATTATGCAGGAAGTAAAGCAGCATACCAAGAAATCTTTTTAACTTACAAAACACAAGCTAAACCTACGAAAGGCCACTCTAACTTAATACCTTAAATCGTGGATTAAACACCCATGGGCTTATGCAGTTAATGTGGCAAAAATAGGGGGTGGGCTTTAAATCAAGCATTATCAATTTTCTAACCTTTCCGGACATCTATTACAGAAAATTCGAAGCTTTTGAACGATCTCTGAAAGACCAATTTTTACATCCTTTTAATTGCTGTGAAGAAGAGAGAAGGCTTAGGTGAGAGATGCCCATGCCTTGTGCAGGTGCTAGGAGCTAAAGGAAGAGTCCACTATTACTACAGGGAGGGAGGAAGAAGAGGCCAGTAAACGTAGCAAGTAGTACTATCTTTATTAACATCATATAACTTTTAGGTAATTTTCATAGAAAAACGACAATTTGAGAGGTGGGCTTTAACTCCACTATTTTATGACTTTGACTTTATAGCATTTTAGAAGGTGGGCTTTAGCTTCAACTGGGCTTTTAATACACGATTTTCGGTACAGTGGTTCTTGGAAGCTCCCACAAGGGTTTTTTCTTAGCATGTTACGTTTCTTTAAGCCTGGGTAAAAAAAAAAATTCCAATCGCACGTCAACATTTAAATCGGACTCTTCCTGGAGCCACTGACTATGTCAACTTGAGCTCCATTCACACGATAGCTGTTTGCACTGATATTACACGCAATTTTCTCGGGATGAGAATTGTGACAAAATTTGCTGTGTATCAAGTTAACGAACCCGCCACGATGTTGGAGATTTTTCAGGATATCATTAATGGACATAACTATTGTGGAGATGGGTTGCGTATGCTGCATGATATGCTAGCGTCACCATCACTAAAGTTGCAATGACCGAGAATCATGAATGCCTCTCATTGCCCTTAAAGTTAAACACGACGGTTTCGGCTGCTGCAGAAATGGGAAAATGGTTCCGTTTCAGAATACCTTAAACACACAGTCAATAGAAAGCATTGTTGTGTTCAGTGTGGAAAGACGTTTGGAAAAACAAGTCTAATTTTTACAAAGCACATACTTGGACATATTAAGAAAGAAACCAATTGAATGTGGCAAGTGTGGAAAGGCTTTTGTGAACAAGTTTTCAAATGGAGTAAAGTTCAACTGTGGCAGCAACCGAGAAAGTGTGAAAAGCGCTTCGCTTCTTGCCTGTTTAGAAATACCAAGGGCTGGAACACTCAACTTGGCAAGGAAATCAACTACGCCTTGTTGGAATACGGAAGGTGGTGTTGTTCAAGAGAGGGTCTCGATTTTTGGGAAGAACTTCATAGAAGACTTCAGGCTAATTATGTCCTCCGCTAAATGTGCTTGCTCACATACGCTGTTGAACTTAACCTCTTTTGTACCTTTCTCTGTACGTTTTCTCACTGCTGAACAATTTCTGGAGTGAAACTGTTCGTAAAAAGAATTTTGTGAGTTGTGATGTGCTTATTTTCACAAAGGCGAATTATAAGATTTTCGGCCGAATTCATTCCGGAGACAACCCATTTAAAAGCATTGTTTCGAGCTTTTTTTTCTAAGAAGAGAACCTTTTAAGAAACTCTGCTGTTTTCATTCTGTTGGGAAGCCGATTTCAATGCGGGTTGGGTTGTGCTGCATTTTCACAATGTGAACTCTTAAGATTCGCAGCCGAATTAATTCTGGAGAGAAACCATTGAAATGTGACTGGGGAATTTGTTCACCTTCGTGTCCGAAGTTGATTCTTTATTATTTTTGTATTATCTTCTTCTTATACCTTTAATTGTGCTTGAAGTGTATGATTTGTTGTTTTTTTGTACCTTGCTGTACTCTCAATAAATACTTACTTAATGTGACACGCAGTTATATGCATGGAAAGAAATCGTTTAAATGCGTTGAATGTGGAAAGGCATTTGACAAGAAGAGTGGTTTATTGCAATTATACAGAGGGGTTAGAAGTCATTTAAATGTGTCGAGTGTGGACAGGCTTTTGCTTACAATACGATCACGAAGCTGTCAGAGTCAGGAGGTCTGGTGCTCTTTCCTCTTCTTTCCACTTCAAGAAGGGGGTAAGACAGGGTAGCCCCCTGTCTGCTCACCTCTTTACGGCAGTGCTTGATGATGTTATGAAATCTGCTGAAGAGAACATTGACGCCTGGGGAATCGAGAATCAGAAAATTTGCTTTGTCGCTTACGCTGACGATATTTTCTGCCTGAGCCTTAGCCGCGGTGGCCTACAAAAGGTTGTTGATTCCCTTGTCGATTGTCTTGGTCGGATTGACCTCTCCTGCAACTTGATTAAGACAAAGTGCATCTGTTTCTGCAAGAGTAGACTTCCGTGCAGAAACTTAGCTACTGTTCAAATTTCAGGGAATGACATTCAGTGGGTTGATCAGATCTTGGCATCGTATTCACTTACAATCTCGCCTGGGATAACCAGCTTAGAGAGCTTCGTCTGAACATGGCAAGACAGAGCAATGTAATTCAGATGATGTTTTGAAATGTCATGACGGAATCTGACCTGTGGCCGGTCATGAAGTGTTGTGCTCTTCACCTTTATGGGCTTGAGTTCTGCTATGGGATGAAACTGCTCGCGCGTATCATCTCAGCACTAAGAGGGCTCTTGGATGGACTAAGTTTGCAAGCAATCATGAGGCTTGTTTTGAAATTGGCCAACTTACTTTTCCATAGATCACCATCTGGAATAAGGTTAGGTTGTGGCAACAACTCAGATCGGGACATAATTGCCTTATCGGGAGTATTTTTGGCGGCTTCAACGGCTGGTGCACCGAGTTCGGCTCCCAAATTCGTGATGCCCTGATTGAATTTGGAAGGTGGTGCGAGACCAGGAGAGGAACCGATATGTTCAACGAACTACACAAGCGGGCGCAAGCCAATGTTGTACTACGCCAGGGCGTTCAAACTTGAACTCGTTTTCCTGCTTTGTGTCAACGTTTTGCCTTTTTGTGTGCCACCAGCAAATTCTTTATGAAGAGTAACAGCACTTTCGAATTCTTTGTGTTGTGAAGCCATATTTTTTTTGCGACTTCTGTTTGCTGCCTTAAAGCATGTTTTTTGCTTGAAGCTGCATTATCATTTTCATTCTGGTGAAATGCTGGTTTGCAAATTTTATGCGAATTGTGCAGCGCTGCATTTTCACAAGCAACACAGCCGAATTCTTCCTGGAGAGAAGCCGTTTAAATGCATATTGTGTAGTGCTACATTTTCACGAACTGGAACTGAGACTTCTGTAAGGCTCCTTTACCACGAAGCTAACAGCTGGAGCTTAACCATCGAATTCATTCAGGAGAGACTCCATTATAATGTGATCAGTGTTGTGCCGCAATTTCACTTTGTATATTTTATTTTTACCTATTTTTCTTGCTGTATTTTTTAAAATTGTTTAAATTTGTTTTAGATTTGTTTTAGGCCCCACACTGCATAATGCAGTGTTTCTGTACCTATTTGTACGTATAATGATTTACTTTACTTTACTATTAAGGACGCGCACACTTTTACACAGCTGGAAGAAACCGGTCGAATGTGTTGAGTGCAGAAAAGCTTTGACAGCACAGTATACATTAACAGCACATGAACTTGTAGACAGTGGAAAGAAAACGTTTGAATGTGTTAGGTGTGGAAGTTTTATTTAGCGGTGGACACAATTCTAACCTGTGAAAAGAAACCGTTTGAATGTGGCAAGTGTGAAAGAGCTTTTTTTTGCAGAACTGTTATTGAAAGTTCAATTGGTATTAATTGCAATATTTTTAAAGCTTAATTTAGACTTTCTTATTGCTGGCTGCATCTCTCCACGGACATACTGGTATTTGGAAAATCCAATTAGCGTAAATCGTGGATTAAACGCCCATGGGCTTATGCAGTTAATTTGGCAAAAATAGGGGGTAGGCTTAAATCAAGCATCATCAATTTTCTAACCTTTCTGGACATCTATTACAGAAAATTCGAAGCTTTTGAACGATCTCTGAAAGATCAATTTTTACATCTTTTAATTGCTGTGTAGAAGGGAGGAGGCCTAGCTGATACATGCCCAGGAATTGTGCAGGTGCTACGTCCACTATTACTACAGGGAGGGAGAAGGGGGCCAGTAAACATAGCAAGCAGTACTTACTATCTTTATTCACATCATATAGCCTTTAGGTAATTTTTTGTAGAAAAACGACAATTTGAGGGGTTGGCTTTAACTCGACTATTTCATGATTTTGACTTTACAGCATTTTAGGTGGCGGGCTTTTAATACACGATTTACGGTATTGCAGCCTATACTCTTACTATAACAAAAGTGATGGAGCATACAAGTTTTTGTTTTGGTAAAAAAAAAGCCATAGCTCGCATCTGAAAAACTACAAATAAAAATTATAAATAAAATGTCGCTTGCTCACATCAATTTTTTTTGGTACTACTCCCAAGAACTACTTAATTAATTTTTAACGGCCTAAACTGACTTCAAATAATCTGGAATGTTCACACAAATTGGGATCAGAAAGCGAACCGCAAATCGTACCAATACGAGTCTTAACAGTAGATGGTGCCACAGTGGAATGGAACTATTTTCTGTTGATTACAATCAACCTTTACAATTTGACCGAGACAATACGCACGTTTTGAGTTGCACTTTCTGGAAAAGAATTACACAATTCTTTTAAATCAAATCTTGGCCTTAAGCAGATCAGGTAATCTACACTTTACCAAATAACAGCACGAGAAATACAAGAGAAGTGTGTTCAAGTTTCAATACTGCCACGTCCTGCACGTTTGTTGTTCCTTCGTTCCTGATCTTTCGTTGTTTGAAAGCATTGTATAGAATTTCCTCAGTGGCAAATTGTATAGCTTTTACGTAATATCTTAAAAAACATGGATTACTGTGATAATTTTTTCAGTATCTTCATCAGACTTCAACGGTCTTCAAAACACACGGACATCAGATGACAACAAAATGTGGAAAAAATTCCGGAAAAAATTTTTGCTCACTTTCACAATCAAGTCTACAACTTTGTCCAGCTAATTTTCGATAACTTGCAGTTATCTTCTTCACGTGTCAAGGATATAGCTAGGACTTTCTACATCTTTCACTCCCGTTCGTCAAACTATTGCATTTGAATTTGGCTGGCAACGCTGCCTCTTGTATTTGTGTTGCTGGTCTAGATCGTTCGTTCCTATTCTACACTGACAATGTAGTCGACCTGCCTTGAATGTTCATCATCGCACATTTTTCTTCTCATTCTCTTGAATCGCAATAGATTCACGACACCCGAGATGTGGATCGCTCGTGAAATTTGACCTAATCCGTGTCTTCATCTGCTTCCAGTCAGTCTCGTGCTCTGTAGCCATGCAACTTCAACTTTAGTACGAACATTTCCCATATATTGGGCCACTCTCGTCCTTACTCATCTCTCCTATGTAAACGACATCGCAGTCCTTGCACGGTACTATACACACAGCTTCCCAAGTATTTCTTACTGCTCCCATCATTTCTTCATCTCTCGATCTTTGTTTTTGTTTCACACTACTGGCGCTGTGTTTCTTACTACCGACATCCTCTTCTTCAACCCTTCCACAATTTTCAAATATGTCCTGAAGCCATTCGTATGCATGACATCTTGCACAGGTCGTGTAACTCCTTCTAGGTAGGTTAATCTTACTCTATGACCATCTACCACCACTTTCTCACTCCAATGATGGGAGCAGTAAGAAATACTAGGGAAGCTATGTACACAGTGCCGTGCAAGGACTGTGATGCCGTTTACATTGGAGAGACGAGGAAAGGCGTAAGAAAGAAAGTGGCCCCAACATATGGGGAAATGTTCATAATTAAGTTGAAGATAGTGGCATAGCAGTCCACTGCATGGCGAAAGAGCACGAGATTGACTGGAAGAAGACGAAGACACCGATTAGGTCGAATTCCGCAAGAGATCCATGTATCAGGTGTCTTGAATCTATTGCGATTCAAGAGCATGAGAAGAAAAACGTGCAACTGATGAACATTCAAGGCTCTTCATATCCTAGAGTGAAGAATTTAGTAAGCAACAATCTGGCAGGTCGACTTCATTGTCAGTGGAAAATAGGAACTAAAGATCTAGGCCCGCAACACAAATACAGGAGGCAACGTTGCCAGCCAAATTCAAATGTGATTGTTCGACAAACAGGAGTGAAAGATGTAGAAAGTCCAAGCTATATCCTTGAGGCGCAAAGAAGATAACAGTAAGTTATCGAAAATTCGCAGGACAAAGCTGTTCTCTTGATGGTGAAAGTGAGCGGTAATTTTTTCCGGAATTTTTTCCCACATTTTGTTGACGTAATGGCATTTCACAGTATGAAAATTAACAATGTTTTTAAACATCAGATGACCATAGAAGGACATCAATAGCCTTTTAGTTATTGGAAAAAGGTAATATTTGGATTTGTATAGATTCGCAAGATGCAAAAAACAATTTGCGTTTTACAATTTTTGTGCTCATAGGATAACAAAAGACTTTACCTTTTGCACTATGGCTAATAAATCATCAGAGTAATCTTTATAAATTGGCTCCGGATACATGTAACCAGCAATTGCAACAACTCCATTAGGCACAAGAACACGTTCCACTTCCCGGTAGAAAGCATCTAAATCAAACCAATGGACAGCCTCACACACAAATATGAGATCCACACTGTCGTCTGCGACAGGAATGGTTGAGGAAGACTGAACGCTGGAAGATAAAAGATCATTGGTCTTCAGATTTATTAAGAGATGGCTAGCTACCTCATTAACAAAAGGAAAGCTATTTCCTATTTCCACGCGAACCATCCCATATTGGCAGTTTATTACAACAATGAAGCAATGTTCTATTGTGAGGTTTTCATACTTACAATAACAAGGGTGATGCATACGAAGGCGGAGGTTGGATCCTTCACTGAAAATGTAGCTTCAGCAGCAGTTGTTGATACCTTTGCAAATTATTTTTGTGCTACCCACTAGTACAACCTAAGATACTGTTAAACGTACCTAATTAGAAGCTTATTCAACGGTAACGGACAGTCTACGAGTGGGCGCCAATAGCAAGAGTGTTAAGGAGACGCACACGCACACGCACACGCACACGCACCAACTGTCCTACTTCCACAATGAACGTTCATTGTGGAAGTAGAACCGTTGGTGTGTGTACGTCTCATTGCCCAAGCCTGAGGAAGAATGCCAGTATAGGCATTCAAAAATTTGCCAGTTTGAAGTAAATGGAACACTTTTGGTGCTGCGTTACAAAAAAGTAAGTGAAAATAGTAACAATGTATTGGACATATCCATGTTCTTGCTGCAATATTGTGTATCTCCCTTTTTCACTGGTATCCTCTTTCTCATTGTCATGTCTTTTCTCTCTGTTATAATAATAATAATAATAATAACATTTTCCACTAGTAAAGTGGAGGGATAACAAAAGGGACGGGAGTCCGCTTATATTGCTCCCAATTTATTTGAGCAAGAATCAACCATTGGCCACTGGTAGTGGACGTTTTAGGAATTTTTTCAAATCGTTAGTATGCAGCAGTCCACTAAATCTAGCAACAGTGGATGCAGACACTGTTTCATCACTGAGGGAATTCCAAGGCCCTACCACCCTGACCGAAAAGAAGTTCCGGCGACAGTCTAAATGTGCTGCAGGAATTGAAAGTTTCCATTTGTGGCCCCTCGTATTAATTCCACGTTGCGCCAAATCAAAAAAGGGGAGGTCAATGGCAATAAGACCGTGAAGGATCTTGTACGTTAGAATTAAATCGAATTTGATTCTTCTTAACTCGAGCAGTTCAAGGCCCACCCTTTCCAATCGCTCTTCATAAGGGACCTCCCGAAGGCCCGGTAGTCCCTTGGTGAACCTCCGCTGAACCTTTTCGAGACGATCAATGTCCTGGACCAGGTATGGGGACCAGACTGGCGTAGCATATTCCAGCAGAGGACGAACAAATACCTTAAAAGCCCATACCTTGGTAACAGAATTTCCAGAAATAAAACATCGATTTACAATAGCTGAACGACGATTAGCAGAGTCGCAGACCTTTTTACAGTGAGTAGATGATTTTAAGTTACTAGTGAACCAGATCCCAAGGTCCCTTATCTCATTAACTGTTGGAAGAAGCACGTTTTCAAGATTATACTTATTAACTCTGGTAAAATTTCCCACCTGGAAAGTGACACACTTTTGAACAGCTAACGGTAGTTGCCAAAGTGTGGACCATTCAACCACTTTTTGAATCTGTGACTGTAGATCCTGTGATCTAGACAAGGTTAAATTTTCCGTGCCAATTTTGAGATCATCCGCGAATTTGAAGCCGAAGGTATCTGTAGTTGAAAGATTTAAATCATTAATGTAGATTAAGAAAAGCAGTGGTCCCAAAACTGAACCCTGAGGAACACCCCATGGTACTGGAACCCATGACGAAACCGTATATTCAATGATGACCCGCTGATTTCGGTTAGATAAAAAGGCCGACAGCCATTTGTATAATTTCCCAGTGATACCGCAGCTACTTATCTTCAATAGTAATTTCTGATGGACTACGGATTCAAAAGCTTTTCTGAAATCAAAGTAGATATTATCAGTTCGAATACCGATATCGAGGGCACTGGTCCATCTATCGAGGACCATTAATAATTGATGAGTAGTAGATCTCTGGGGTAGGAACCCATACTGGTCTTGAGCAATTATGCAATTATCCCCAAGAAATTGAAGAAGTGTGTCACGAATAACAGACTCCATTACCTTACATGTAACACATGTAAGAGCAATTGGTCTATAATTTTGGGGATCGGAGGGGGAACCCTTTTTAAAAACAGGTACCACATTTGCAGTGCACCAGGCCTTGGGCAATACTCCAAGGGCAAAAGAACGCGAGAACAGAGCAGATAGCGGGTAGCAAATAACACTGGCTACTTCCTTTAATACAAATGCCGAGATTCCATCTGGTCCGCAGGACTTACTTGGTTTGAGCCTAGAAAGAGCTCGAAGAACAACGTGGGGTGGAAAGTTAACCTGAGGACACGTGGCGGTCATACTGGACACTCCTTGATCAAGGGTGGGAAGATTTCCATCATCAACAATCATATTTGAGGCGAAAGTATTACTTAGTAAATTTGCTTTTAATGTCTTATCAGTTATGAAGAAGTCTCCATCCTTAAGGGGAGGCAGAGCCCGTGAGGTTGAGGTTAATTTCCTGTAGAGTTTATATAGGGAAGCCTGATTCCCTTCTCGTATTGCTGATACTTCCCTGGATTTGTACCATGACTCAACAGTCTCAGAATACTTTTTCCGAGCTAAATTATATTCTTTTAATGTCAGTTGGCACCTGTTTGATTTGTAGGTGCGCCAACACTTAAGTTTTAATCGGCTCATTTTCAAAATATGAGCAGGAAAAATACCACGTCCGTATAGGCGTCGTGCAGGAGCACTACGGCTTAGTTTCAAATGTCCAGATAGAATCTGCTGAAAGCAAGTCCACGCCAATTCCATATCCTGGTGACCTTCAAAAACAAGCTCATCCCACTTTACAATTGCTAGGGAATCACGAAGCTTATCGTAGTTAATTTTGCCATGAATGATGTTATCTGGTAAATGTTGTGAATTTCCTTCCCCAGTAGTACCAAGATTTACTGAAAAACACACAACACAGTGATCACTATTACCGAAGTGCTCCCCAACCTCAAGGCCAAAAATCAAACGGTCCTCATGTGTAAAAACCAGGTCCAAAACATTGTTCCCCCTAGTTGGTTTATCCACCAGCTGGTTCAGACCTAATGGGGCAATAAGTTCTAGAAAATACTCGTGGTTGCTGTCGCCGGCACTATAACTTTCCCAGTCAACTGTGGACAGGTTGAAATCCCCCAGGAGAATATTTGAGTGATCAGGGTTGACAGAAGCAACAATAAAATCACATATGGCCAATATGTCAGCCTTCACAAAACTATTTGGTAGATACCCAAGAATAAAATTAATTTTGTTTTGGGGGAGTGTAACAGTTATGCATTCTGCGTCAACTGAGACCCTCTCCACCACAAGTTGGATACCAGCCCTATGTACAATCAGAAGTCCCCCTCCTCTACTGCCCCTGTCACGACGTATAACACTATAAAGTTTAGTATCTACCAACATAGGGTCGGTGAAACCAATGGTTAACCAAGACTCAACCACAAAAATAATACCAAATTGGTTTCGCCCAATGAGTTCCCTAAAACAACCAATATTTCGTATTATGCTTCGCGCATTCAGTAGAATGCAAACGTGGTTCGACAAACTAAAAGGTTTACTATAATCACACAGTGGGAATTGCCCATTTAAACTAGTTGGTTTTCCGAAGGGGAGTGAACTTTAACCAATTCCATCTGAAGCATGGACTTTCCTTTTGCCGTAAGGTGGGTTGAATCCCGTGCCATCAAGGTATGGTCCGTCCAAATTTGTTTGTCGATTGCAACAAAGGAGTACTGGTTCTCCACACACATCTGTCGCAGTAGTTTATTCGTGTGGACAACCCTCATATCTAGCTCATTATCCGATTTTCTTGTTTTAGGTAAAAGACCAATGATGGTGATCTTTGACAGCGGGTATCGCGAGCGGATCGATGCAACAAAATCCTGGATATGCAGGGCAATGCGGTTAGGTGGCTCAACAGCAATGTCATTTGCTCCTATACAGATAATGAAAGTCCCCTTTGGGTCACTGTCCTTTAAGATGAGCTGGAGCTTTGATGCAAGATCACACACTCTCATACCAGGATATGTCCATGTTCTAGATTTTGGATGGACACCACCTCGCAGGTTCCTCACGTTGGAGTCACCCAAAATAATTGTTTGGCCAAGCCACACAGAATGGTCCTCAACAATCACATTTTGTTTGCATGGAATTTCTGGCGGTCCTATTTTATCCCCCTTTCCAGCATCATTTATTTTATCTCTGATTTGGTTTTTGGCATCACAAAGCTTGTTTACATGTGTGGTTTTTTCTTTAGAATTTTCACTGTTGCTATCATGAATTGTGTTGATGTTTAGGCATGTTGCAGTGCTTTTCCTATGGTTATTGCCCTTCCTGGGTTTGCCTCCTCTTCTTACTGTTACATTTCTGTGTAGCGGCCTCTCTTGATTCAATGGTGGCAACTCGGTTTCCTTTTCTACTATTGGAGTCTTATCCAGGTGGGCAGAGACAATTTCCAGATCCCCATTTCGCGTCGAATTTAGCTTAACTAGAAGAGAAGTAATTCCTGGAGCAGCTTGATCCTGGATCACGTTTTGACTCTTGTCTCCATCAGCGCACTGATGGGTTCCTGGGTCGTCTCCTGTACACTTTGAGAGATTTTTCTCCAATTCACCTAACCGTGTGTCAATTCTGGATAACACAATGTCTGTATATTCATCCAAAATTTGCTTTTGTTTCAGAAAGAAATTTGTAGTCCACTGTTCAAACATTGACTTAAAATCAGTGAATTTTACATCAATCATATTAATTATCTGTGGCGGAATTGACGCCATCTTTGTACCAATATCTCCCAGGTCTATGTCCTTCTCGAGACTGAAGTCCTCTAGACGGTTCAGTAGTTTAGAAGAGAGGTCATGTAGGGCTGGTAGGTCAGTCGCCTGTAACCTATTTTCTCCTGGACTGGTTTCAGGAAAATTATGGCTTGAAGTGCACAGTATTGGGGTGCTTCGACCACGATCGCAAGTGTTTGGTGACTGGAAAGTATCGTAAAATATCGTGCTACGGCGGTTGATGCGTCGTTGTTCCCCCTTCTCACCACAACCAGATTTGTATAAATATTTCTCCATACTCGCCTGATTATCCAAATCTTAGCAAAATAGAATGGTGTTCAAGCCCAATGAGCAGGGAAAACACAAACTACGAATAAAACCCCTCAAACAAAACTTCCATTCACTTGTATCCCAGGGCTCACACAATGATGCTCACTCGACACTGTTTTAAAATGTTGAAATTTCACAGGACGTGTACACGATCAGTTTTCTGGCACAATTTTGCAGTAAAATTTCCTTAGAAGGGACCAGGACTACACATAAAAGATACGACTTTTCACTACTGTAATTTAAAACGGATGGATGCACAATTTTCAGAGCACCGGTTATCCTCTTTCTCATTGTCATGTCTTTTCTCTCTGTTACAATGTCTTAACCCCTCTATATGCCACGCATTGCCTTTTACAACCTCTCACCTCCTCGTTTCAAAAACAAGTGAAACTGTTCAGCCCAGTGTTCAGTGCTGTGTCGCCATTTTGGTTTGATACGTAAGCCTACTCTACATTCTTTTAAGTCCAAGGTATCGACCAAGGGAGTCTTACAAGTGTCTTAAAGAGGCTTTGACGAAGCAACGACAATGGTATGTTTACTGTTTTTCCAACTACCATTAAGTCATCACTCAGAAGTGAACATGGCTCGCCATTACGGGGAGGAAGATTTAGGAGCCAATTTAACTACTGAATACTCCAGCTTGCAGAGAGGATTAAGCTGAAGAGAGAGGAACGCGACATACAGAATGAAATTTCTTATTCAATTAACACACCAACTTTATTCAGCTTAAGTACATATAACGCATTATTTTAATCCCTCCCTCTAGCACTTCCGTTAAGCTTTAAAAGAAGTTACATGGAAGAAAGGCCAATGCCCAGCACGAGAAAGTCTCTGCTACTTCTGCGATGTGAGTGTAAAAAGTATTTTAGGCAGCGCGGGGAGGCATGGATGAACTTCAGATCAGGATGAACTTTACAAGTATTTTTTTAACCTACAACTCAAACTTATAAGTTTACAGAACAGCAGCTGCAGTCTATTTAAAAAATGGGACGGCAATTACGTGGTTGCAACTTAAATGTTAAAAAACTATCCGTCTTGCCCAAACATCCATATTTTTTCCCCATTTCTGTCCCTTCTCCTCGATGCGCAACTTGTGCGGGGAACGCCGTGTGCCTGTGAGTAAACTCTATTGGCCAAGTACACTTGCACATAAATACAGGAATGGAGAAGAGAAATGTGGCAGAGCGGAAAGGTTTTCCGTTTTTTGGAGAAGTTAAAAGTTGTGGTTACTTAGACAAGCTAACTTAAGTTTAGTTTTGGAAATAACAGTTGACGTTTCTACATTAACCGAGATGGTCTTTATGGCGATGGGAAACTAGAAAATATAACTACTGTACCAACTTTCTTCAGTTTTGCAAACTACACCCAATTTTCCTGAAGTTAACTGATATGACTTAAAATAACAAAAATCTTGATGGAAATTCCTTTTGGTTTTGGACCCACTTACTTGACAAAGAAAAACTACTAGCAAATACAATTGCCAACCTAATTTTTAACAGCAATTGATCACTTGTGCTTGTTAATTTTTAATTTACAACCGTGCACATTTTATAGGAATGGGTGATACAAACTGAATGAACTGAGTAAACCGAGCATCTGCCCTTGTCGTGAAGAGTTCCACCCAGTCGACCCAGTGCACCAAACAGGGCCGTCCCGATGCACAGTCCATTATGTGGCAAGCAGAAACCTCTTCCGAGAGAGATCACATGCGAGTAGACTCAAGTGGCTGGGCATATGATGCGCCTAAAGTTGTTGCTATGTTGGAGACATAATTAAGAGGAAGCTCAGTGGATACTACCTGGTGGAGCAACAACAAGCGGCCTTTACTTCCCTCTCCCAAGATCGGACACTGTAGTGACAGTGTCGCACATCATCAGTACTGAGTGGGCGGGAATGGTAGAAACTGCAAAAAGGTACACCTAACTAACAGAACTCCGGAACATTATGTAGAGTATAGCCTCGTGCAAGCCCACTGGTCAGAGGCTATGTGATCTCTTGTATGTGCACCCCAAATGGAACGGATCACGGAAAAAAAAAAACAACATTTAGGAAATTCATTCGAAGCACCAACGTACAGGTGCTTCGGATGAGTCCACCACAGCAGATCTCTTCGTGTATGGAAGAGCGTGCAAGCACAGGAGATCGTTGCACACTCCCAGCTCCCAGTCCCCCTACAGCTAGCGGAACCAGTGAAAGAGGTGGGGGAATGGTGTGCCTTCCGCACCCCTTCTGCTACAAAAGAAAAGATGATAACCGATTTTTTTTTTCTAAGATTCAAATTCATGAAAATTTGAAATAAGGGAAGGAAATAGTTTAGTATAGAATAGGCATTGGTTTTAATCATTTAAAAGACTTTTTTTACACGGCAAAAATGAAGATTCTACCAGAGGACTTGTTCTCGCAGGAGAATCTAGGTTCTCAGAGTAGAATACGACGAAACTGTGTTACAAATAGGACGAGTTCCCTTGACCGCGGCACATTTCAACTTCCTACCTTGCATCAAATTATATTTAATTTCATACAAAATGTTACATCACATCCGGTGTGTACACCGCGGCTCGGCTCGTACTTCCTCCTCACTGACTTTTGTGGCTGGACAACAACCCAGCGCCAGGAAAACGGGCGTAAATTCACCTAACACAGTTTCGTCAGATTCTACTCTGAGTATTTAAGTTTCTCCTGCAAGCAGAAGTTCTCCAGTAGAATTTTCATTTCTCATTCACAGAATCCTCTTCACTGTGTTACAAATGGAAAGAATCCAATATGTAGCACTGTCAGCCTTACCTGCGTGCTGATGCCAGCAGACCCTTGGCCTGCAGTCACTGAAGGAACGATCCGGCCAAACCCGGGACGAGTTCCTGTTGATACTGTGTGGAAAAGACCGACTGAGACATTCGGTTCGCCATCTCCACGATCTGGAACGCCGAAGCACCACACCCAGCTGCAGCCGATGCCACTTGTTGCTCACACAAAAAGAGCCCGGACACAGCTTGTGTTGACCCCGGCTGCCTCCAGAATCATACACAACCACCTAGACACTGTCTGAGAGCTGACCAGCTGATGGGCCGTACATAAGACAAGGGCAACTTCGCAGAACGATCACCGGATGGGATGGCTTGCTGGTCTCGCAGGGGCACAGTCCGCTTAATGTACGACGCAACATACTGGAGGAGTCCACAGTTCGGTCGCCATGCTTATATAACTTCAGAACCAGGAATGGCGCCCCACTCCGCGTTGTTTTATGGCCGCTATTGATAACAGCCTCCGACCCCTCTAAGTCGTACCAGGACAGATACAAGTGTGCTAACTCACTGACCCGAGTTCCAGCGCAAATCGCCAAACGCCACCTTGAGAGACGAGTAGTTTAGCCCTAAGGCCCTCGGTGATGAAGGGCGCGCAAGTAGGCAGCCACCGTAGACAGGACCGTGAACCGTGAATAGCCGTGAACCGTGGGCTGAGTGGCCTACTCCAAAAAAACACCATTCATAAAACGTTTCACCAACGGATGCCTTGTCAGGGGCACCTCGCAGCCCGTCTAACTTTGACAATGCAGCCAAATACCCGACAATAGTTCTATAGAACATCCATCTAGAAAACAATTCCACTAAAAAATTCAAACGTATTTCCACTGGTGCCGCTGCCGCCTCCACTTTGCGAGCCCGACACCAGTAGTCCCAACGTGTCCACTTGTATGCATAACCCTTCTGGGTACTCACCTGTCTGTCGGAATCCACGATGGTCCTGGCCACCTCCAAAGGTTCGTGCACAGGACTGGGCCTCACACGTCCCGACTGACACACTTGAACCCTGACCAACTCGAGCCATATCGGGAGCAGCGATGACTTCTTGACTCGCCACCCAGGTAGCACAAACTTTGGCCCACACACGCAACTAAAGCAGACGAACTAATAATATGGTCACGATCTACCCTGGTAGACACACTCCTTCTTTCCACTGCACTAATACCACAACCCGCTACTTCAACCCCGGGAACGCCAGCCTCTACCTCGCTGAGGGAAAACCCACGTCGCACCAGTTGGCCACCGCATCATAGCAGTGCCGTTGCCAGAGCAGCTGCGGCGACCTCTTGCTGGGCTTGCTACTCTAACTCGTGTAATGGTACCCCAAACAGTTCCGACTTCAGCTGTTATGCTAATTCTGGCTGAATGTCTTTGGCGAATGCAAGCTGCAACCTATCACGCCGACGTCAAAAGAATGACCCAGTCCCACCTGTTTCACAGATATCAAAATCATCTTCTTTTGACAGGGCAAAACATAAAATGTATTTTTTATTTGCCCTTTCAAAATGTCTCTTAAATTGTTAAACCAGTTCACATCTATACCAACCTATTTCCCTTCCTTTTCTTATTCAAAATATATCGCAATTTTGAATATTACGAAAAAGAAATCTGCTATTATTTTTAGCAAGAAGGGGCGGGGAAGGCACACCATTTCGCACACCCTGACAATGGTAAAAACAAAATATCAACTGTTTCAATTTATGATTTGTTTTAACTGATTAAGTGCAGTGCAATTATTTCTGTTACATGATTATTTTTTCATTGTTAATTACGCAACCCAATCCAACAAAATGTTTGAGACTCGTTCCACGATCAGTCAATCAAATTATTTGCTAATCATCTTACCTGTACTGAACATTAGAATGAGTGTTTCTTGCACAGGCATGCTGAATTTGAGCAGAACTGGTATCAACGCCTATAACGTGGTCAAATTGTGTAGCTAGCAAATCGGTCCCTTGGCCTGAACCACATCCTACATCTACGGCCAAGTTGAATGGCTTTTTTCGCTGAAATAAAACAGAAGTGTTTTTTTTTAATGTCTAAGTCATAAAAAGTATGTAGAATAAAAAAAAAATTGTTAGGGTAAAAAAGAATGATAAATATTATACTACTTTTGTCTGATGTCGGGGTATAAGAGAGCGTGACAATTAACATGGATAGGCATTTATTAAGACAATCAATTCAAATATAGCAAAATTAAAACAATAGGAATGAAACATGCAATTCTGAGATCAGCAGCCTCAGAATTCCCCCTCTGCCTGCACCTCCACCCCCACCCCTCCACCCTTGCAGCCCTGCAGCATTCAGTGTCACTTATGCTGTTCTGTCAATGCAGTACCCTGACTCTGCTACTTCATACTGGGTCCGTTGCTTTTTCTGGTATAAACGATACAGACACCGAAGTTGAAGCTTCAACTATTATTTTATTTGCTGCCGATATCTTCTAGCTTTCAGTTAAAACACAAACAAAAATAAATGAATATTCACAACTTGATTTTGACAACATCACTAGGATGTTTCTAAAAAATGATTTATTTATTTGAACGAATCAAAAATGTAAATGTTGGTACCAGGACTTCTCTCAAGGCAAAGAAATCTGCAACAACACATAACGAAAACTGTAAGCACAATGACTGTACTGTAAACAGACGGAAAAGGTAAATAATGGAATACGTCTTGGAGACACAATGTTCACATTGAACATTTGATAAAAGAAAAATTAGAAAAAGACTACAAAACATCCAAGACACAAAAAAAATTAATTAAAAGTTCTTAATGCTAGGGTTACAAGCAACAATAGCTAAGATATTGAAATTTACAGTTCGCTGCAGATTACAGGATAAAACAATGCAGATCATGTAGAATAAAATTGTAAAATTAGGCCACGCAAAAAAAAAATCGTTTGGTTTTAGGCAAGGTTGCAAATTGAAGCACCAGGCAATTTTCTTTATTTTTTATTTTACTGACCACATTTCTTTGACATGACGACCTAGCACAAAGCTGAAAGAGTGTGCAGCTAGCCTGAAAAAGTATAATATATTGCTAATATGCGTCACCTAGTATTCAAAATATTTCAGTTTATTTCCAAAAAATTTTTTTTCCAAGTAACTTCTTAGTAGTTTGACCAAGAGGTTTGAATTTTGCATCCTTGAAATGCTCGTTTTGAGCCGGTTAAAATGACATACTGGAATGTGAAAAACTGTCAAAATTTGGCAAAAATGTGATTATTAGTGGGTGACCAAATCCTAATAATAAAATGTTAACCTGTGTTAACCCATAACCGCCGGAAAACATTCAGACCCTTTTTTTTAGAGTCCATATGGTACTTGGGTCGGTTCTCGGATTCGAACTGGCATTCTCTTGGTTTGGAGTCGACGACGCTGACCACTGGGGTGTGACTGCCCGCTTTGCTCGGGGTCCCCGGGGACCCCTCACAAGGCTCGCGCTGGGACTTAGTTTTTCGCTGTTATACGTTGAAGGCGTCCGTTAGTATCTTGGCGGTTATGGGTCAGCTGAGGGTTGAGAAAGTTGATTGCAACCAATAACCCATAACCGCCTGAAAAAACTTTCAGACCCTTTTTTTTTTAGAGTCCATATGGTACTTGGGTCGGTTCTCGGATTCGAACCGGCATTCTCTTGGTTTGGAGACGACGACGCTGACCACTGGACTGTGACTGCCCGCTTTGCTCGGGGTCCCCGGGGCACCCTCACAAGGCTCGCGCTAGGACTTAGTTTTTCGCTGTTATACGTTGAAGGTGTCCGTTAGTATCTAGGCAGTTATGGGTTAATTTAAGGCACCTGCCGCACCTGTAAACCAAACAATTAACTTTGCATGTCCTTATTTTACAAAAAGACCAACAATAAAAGATCTACTCAAACTATTTACAGGGAGCACAAAATCTTAAATGTAAGATATTTAAGAGAGCACGCAGTCACTCTAAAAAGTTATTTCAGTAATGATCGGATCATGAACGTAGAGAAATGTGCAAAATGAACAATCTAAGAGAAGAAACAATATGCCATGAAATCTCAACCTGGAGAAACAACTATGGTAAAAATGTAAAGTATTAATATATTCCTGTAACTACTTTATTGTGTGTCAAACGAACGTAAAAAAATCAACAGTTTATAATGAAGTTAAAATGACATAAATCGTGGTAACTTGGTATAGATATATCTTCTTTAATAACTTACTTTTTGTTTTTTTTTCTCTATGTTAGTTTTTGTATACAACACCCATGTGCTTATTTTTTTCCTACCCTTTTCAGTGCACATACATACCTCGAGCGTCGTGTGTAATTTGTATTGTCGCTCTAGTGTACAACTGACTAAAAAAATGTTAGAAGGACACATCTGACTTACAAGCACACAAGTCACACACTTTTTGTGGTTCTACAACTCCATCTTTGTTTCTCCAAAAAATAAATACGTGGCTCCAGTTCGGTAAATGGGGAAAATGAAGGTAAAGAAACACAGCTGCAGAACCTCGACTACCCGTTCTTGAAAAATAGCCAGAAATTTACTTGTTTTACGACAACCAAACAGAAATGAGATTACTTCATTTCTGTTTCTGGTAGAGTTTAAAATCAGAATTTCCATGGAGTATTTTTATGGAGGCACAACATCCTAAGCACCAACCCACGTGTAGACATGACGGCGTGTACATGCAAGTACTCAAGTGGATTTGTGGCATAACGTGAAGCTGACATCAAACATATCCTTTTCATCCTATATAGTATATATTGACAGGCTATTTCTTTTTTTTTTGTTGCTGAGAACCTTGGCTGCATATTCCTGCACTCATTACTTCCCCACAATATCCAAAAGTAAAATGAACCTGGGCGAATCTACAAATCGGCTCGGGGTCCGTTTGGAAAAAAGATTATGGTTGACTTGACTGGGAAGTTGTGAAGACTCTCAATCCAATGCCAATGAAAAACAGTGAATGGAAATCTAAGTACAATAATAGGATTAACCAATTTCATACCACTTCGGCCAAATGAATTTCAAGTAACTTTTACAGAACACAAACCACTAAAAAGTTCACATTAAAAAAAAAGGGTTCCCAAAGGTAATGAGATCTTACTATTTATTTCTCCCGATAAGAATCAGCTTTTAAATGCAAAAAAAAAATTAAAACAGACTATGGCAAGTTTACCCACTCAAAAATTCCTTCCAATAAACCACAGTCACCACCTACAATATGTAACTCATCGCACACTGGCACATAAAAAACTATGGCAAAATTACCCTGGTAAAATAACCGTGAGTAACTCCAACTAGTTCTTCAATACGTGATGTACTACTGACAGCACTCTGCACGTTGCTACGTGAACACTAAAGCAAATTAACCAGAAGAAAACTGCTTATTAAATGACACAATGAGAGTTTGTTAGTGTACTAATACTGACTACAACAAAAACCGCCAGCAAGGCTTTATTCGAGGCTCAGGTCTTAAGGACTATTAAGGATCAAGTACTGTAATTTAAATGTTTCAAGGACTTGGAAGGCTTCACAAATGCCAAAATGAAAAAAAAAAATAAATAAATTCATAAGATTTGAAAACGCTGGTACAAACCCTGATTAACAAGCTATTAAAGTCATGGGAAAAAAAAGAGCACTACAGTACACATGGCATGCAGACACTTGGGCGACCTTTGCTTGCGTGGCTCTTACGTACTGCATGTATAGTTTTTACTGCTAATTTTGATTACTTGTTAATCTTACGGTTCTACTTCAATTTCCTTTTTTTTTTACTCTACAACTTCCCAATTTGTACTGTTATTCTAAGACGCACAGTTCGGAAGTTTTATATCGTAACAACCCACGTGGATGTACTATCCAACAAATTTTAAGATCCTTTAGTTCTTACAGGAAGAACAAAACTTGCAAGAAGGATCTTGCACCTGATCTTATGCAAGACTAGATGTAAGCCCGTGCTACGCACGGGTGTTGTAATGACTGCGTGATGTTTCCATCACGGGGTTGGTTTGGTGCAGTTCTTTATATGTAAGTGGCAGTAAAGTGATTGATTGCATTCAGAGCCGTAGTTAAGGGGGATGCAAAGGGTGCAAGGCATCCAGGCCCAGGAGGCAAGGGGGCCCACAATTCAAAGCAGGTGGCCGAAAGTTTTTACATAAAACTTGTGTCCTAAGTTTTGTGGGTGTGCCTCCATTATTGAGGCACTCCCTTTAGTTGTACTTGCTGGCCACCACAGCAACTTTCTGTAACCTGATGTGTGGCCTGGCCTGTATGTTTAATAAGGCTGTAAAGGTCAGTGTTGGCAGGAAGCCAATGCTCACTATTATGCCATTCAACCCCCTGTTATCATTGGACCCACACTCACTGGGAGGGGGTTCATACCCCCGCATCGGTAGTTAGCTAGGAGCTTGATAACTTAGGCTAACATAGCAAAAACCACTATAAAATAGGCCATAATCATGAACCCAAAATTCTTTAGTTTTGGGGGCTCTACATTTTACTCTTGCACCCCTTCCTTTGAAAAATGCTAGCTGCAGCACTGATTGTGTTGGCGTTGCCATGTGTTGCGATTTATTGACTTTTGACTTGAGTGTTGCTAGCACTGCTGCTGTTGTTTTGCAGTACAGTACAAATGAAGTGGCCAGCACAAACGAAGTGGTCATACGTTTTCTAGCAGGGAAGCATAAAATTTGCTCCCACCCAGAGAAAATATTTATTTACGTCAACATTTTCAATTACCAAGCACAACTGGAGCTTGCACTTGCACTATGCAACCAACGCGTGAGTACTGAGTAGTGATGATGTGATTACGAATTAAAAACTTTATTCAGATTACAAAGTCATACAGAACACAACCATGACATAACGCTATGCAGTTATAACCATGACATAACGCTATGCAGTTAGGCTACCACGTTGATCACTCAAGTCACTGAAATAGCCAAGCATTTTTTTTCTAAAACACCGAGCAGTTTCGTACTCAAAATCCCGATTGCTTCTTTTTAAACTTAAAAATTAGATGCTGTCTTTTGTTTACAACACAACTGCTAACAAATCCATACAGCTTGAACTGACTTGTCGTAAATAACAACTGTAGGCGTCGAATTTGCTGAGACAACGGTTCGTGGTACATTCACGCAAGTATAGCCCACTAACATCACGGGCGTGCATATTGCTTCGTTCGCTTGCGTTGACTATCAAGAGATGGCGCCACGACTGTTGATCCGGGTGTTTACTTGCGGCCGTCCGTCGTGTGGCCGTCTCGTTGCGTCCATCTGACGCGACAACTCGATTTTATTAATAAAGATACTGCAGGCCCTTGGTGTGGATCTTATAGGATTCTACAGGATCTTATGCAGGGTGAGGCAACTAAAGTGTTACGAGCAAATATCCTGTAAATGGCTAATGAGAAAATAATAATAATAGAAATGCAATGATAGGTGTGATGGGGGACGTTTATACGAGAAAAAAGGAACAACCTTGAATTGATATTTCAAGGTCATCCTCATGCTATCGTCCAAACAAGATACGAAACGGCAAAAACGTAAATTAGAAAGTTGCACGCAAAGAGACAATATGACCAACAAAGAAAAACAGATTCAAAATCGGATTATAAATATAATAGTTAAGTTGATGTTTTAAAGCTAATTCTGAACATGCTGGCTGCACTGTAGTGAA
>JAHWFP010149884.1:88850-124385 GCA_023313725.1 Lithobius niger | reverse complement strand
CGCTCCTAGCGGAGAGAGAGTTAAACTCACCGTAATACGTATTGAAACAGTAAACAGGAGTTTCAATTTAATCCCAGGCAATTAAAAGAGAAAATCGAAACGATTTAGAAAAATGGCGTCTCGTGCGCTACGTGAGTTACGGTTCGGTTTCGTGCGCTTTTCAAAAGGCTGCTGTGTCGAAACCAAGATGAATTTTGCTGATCGGTTTCCGGGGGAATACAGACAAAGTTCGTGGCTATTAAGAGCTTCAAAGTTGAGACGGACTGGACCATTTTTCATGGAGTTGCAGGTGGTTGAAGTTAGTGTTTCCACGGCACCGCAGCGCTGAGAAAAAAAAAACTGTTCGTTGCCGTAAACGAAATTTTCCCTCAGTTGTTTGATGGTTTGAGTTGAGCTCGCCTCTCAAATCGAGTGAAGAACCCTGCCTTCTTTACATTACATTATCGTATGCCATTTATTCGTACTTTAGTGAATAACGTTGAAAAAGATAACAAAGGTCGAAAATTGAGTTTGGGACTCTTGGGAAAAATTCTCACATTGTAATTGCACACAGTCACTACTATTAATTCTAGCGGGAATTAATTGTTGTTGAGGTAAACCTTAACTCACTCATTGAGGCCGAGTCAAATTTGGGCAAAGTCTCGTTGTACGTTATCACAGACAAAGAAATGAAACATTGAAGAATGGTTTAAGGCTACAAGAAGTCAGGCCTAATTCAAAATGGTGCTAGACTACAAAAACGATACATTTGGTAGTCAGTTGGTTTATTAAGGAGGGAGTGAAGAATTTTTCAATTAAAAATTAACTGATAATTAGAATGACAAACAATGTACATTATAATGTAACTGCAAGCAACTATGACAGTATTGTATAAGAAAAATTAAGTGGAATTGTTCAGTAACAATTGTTGTTTAGTAAAAGGATTCAACATATTGTTGACAATGATTCACTAGTAACTAGGACAGATAACCCAGTTTAGATTTTTGCTCCCTGAAAAACAACACCACCACCACTAGTGGCTAGTGGCAAAATAAGAGTATTTAGAGGAAATTACTCAAAAGTCGTGGAATGAACCTCAGTGAAGGTGGGGGTGCTTAAAATGGAAGAGGGGGACGCAAGAAATTTTTTCCAAATTACACTTAACAAACTTTTGATGGGTATAACTATGGTATAGTTTTACAGCCCTCTCCGGCACACTACGGAGTGTCCCGAGTGATGCAAGGATGAGAACAAGTAACACAATCAGTAGCATGTTTGGTGCAGTTTGGCGTGACGAAACTAAAAAAAAAAATGTATATATATTTTCTACGTGTGCTTCTTTTATTTTACCGTTGTGTTGATACAAACCTAACAATTTATTTTCCTTTAATACTTTGTTATGGTTGTTATTATTTTACAGAACTTGGTGAGCCTTCTCTTCCGCCGCAGGAAAGTCTTCCTGCTCAGTTTGCTGCCAGAGCCACGTTTGTCGTTGGCGAAATTGAAGATGACCGCCTGAGCCCCTCCTATTGGTTAGCCCTTCCGACAGGTGACGAATCTGACCAGGAAGTGGAAACAGTAAGTTATGTTTTTCATATTAATTATTTCGTTTTCTGAGAATAAACTTGCTTTGAGCTCATTATCCTCCAACATTTTTTTAAGTCGAAACTTCGGTCAATCATGCGATTCGAACCAGCATTCACTAGGTTTGGAAATGTGGACACTGACCTTAGGCTGTACTTGCTTATCTTGGGCTTTGCTGTTATTGGGACTGAAGAGGTTATTGCTTTGGTAGAACATTTTTACTGTGATCCGAAAATTCTTATCTTATTATAGCTGTTTCTTTGAAGAAATCACTGTAAAACACGCTTATCTTCGTAAAGTCAAGATAAAGTCAAGATCACTGGCATATCTTTGCAAATTTTCGATGGTCAGCACCCTGGAGATGAAAATTTGCAGGCAATCGTCTTCATCAGGTAGTCAACTTCGACTGAAAACATTGTACAACAACCGTTTGTCTGCTAGAATTTTGATGCAAGAGCGTGGCCTCCGGTATTTGTTGCGTTGGTCTCCCATTTTCTTCTCAGCAACACATTGAGTTCACCACGCATCAGATAGCTAATTCCAGGGTTTGAGGGTCCCTGGATATTCATCAGCACAGCCTTCTCTCGGTTATGGTGTTGAATAGCCAGGGACTCAAGGCTTCTCAGATGAAAATCACTTCTTGAATTGGAGATTAGAAGCGTTTTTGTTTCTTCCCAATGTATCTTGTGTTACGTCTCCATGTGGCGGACTGCAATGATGTTCGTTTGTACTTTATTCCTTGTATCGGCCATGTGGTGTGTGGGCTGGTGTGGACTCTATTTCTAACTCCTTTTCTTGTTTCGCCCACATAGACAGCATCACGGTCACCACATGAGACGCGGTACAGTCCTTCATTAGTATTTTGTATACTCTTCAAGATGATTTCTCAGCTTCTTGCTCCTCATCTTTCTTCCTTCCACTAGTCTCCGCTTTTTTTCGCTGTTTTTCCAGAATTTCCTTAAGGACCGTACTGTTTTTGACTTAGGAGTCGGACCCACTTTTCTTTAGCAGTCTTTGCATCTCACCAGTACTACCTTAAATGTAGGTTAGGGCATTTCTTGGTTTTCGTTCCTCAGTCATTCTGTCTTCCTCACTCACTTTTATTCTGGCCCCATCTTTCTTTTTTCTTTTTCTCCTTTCTTGTCCATTCTTACCGATTTTCTTAATCTGTTCAGGCTTCCTGGTGGGTATCCTAAATTTATGAATCTTCCTTTCGCCAGTTCAAGGTGGTATTTGACTGTTTCGTTATCCATAGTATTCCGCATCACTCTGTCAAACTCCTTCTTTGCTATCACTTTTAGTTGTGCCGCAGGGTATCCCGATTTGTAGGAGATTCCTCTTCCCTATGTTGTAGGTTTTTGATACGGTTGATACAAACCTTTCCATCTTTTTTCCTCTCCAGCATCATGTCCAAAAACGGTAACCTGCCATCCTTTTCCTCCTCATGCGTGAGTTTATCTCTTCTTCCCAAGCATTCAGAATTTGTTGCACGTTAATAGACTGTCCCTTCTTAAGCACGGCTATGGCATTATCCAAGAATCTCCTCCACAACTTTAAATCTGGAAATGTTTCCATGACAAATCGGTCGAGGTGCTGTAACACTATTTCTGCTATTACTGGTGAGCTTGAGTACCCCATGGGGGCTCCTTTCACTTGCCAAAATGTTTCATCTTCACATTCAACATATATGTTGGAAGCAGTGCTTTTAATAGTGCTCTGTCTTTTTCGTACTCCGTTTTTTTAATCCTTAACCTTCTGGCAGAGAGGTCAAACACGCAAAATTAATTCATGAGTGAGGCTTTTGGGACAAGCTTCTCAATGGCAGAAGACACAAGAACCTTGTCTTTTTCGATTTTGACATATTCTATCTCGTCCAAAAGATCCCTGGCTATTCCATGGCTATTCAACACCACAACCGAGAGAAGTCTATGCTGATGAATATCCAGGGACCCTCAAACCCTGGAATTAGCTATCTAATGCATGGCGAACTCAATGTGTTGCTGAGAAGAAAATGGGAGACCAACCCAACAAATACCGGAAGCCACACTCACACTTCAAAATTCTAGCAGACGAACGGTTGTTGCACGATAATTTGAGTCGAATTTGACTGCCTGATGAAGACGATCGCCCCTGAATTTTCATCTCTAGGGTGCTGATCGTCGAAAATTTGCGAAGATAAGAAGTGATAAATTGACTTTATGAAAATAAGCGTGTTTTACAGTGATTTCTTCAACGTAAGATAAATTTTCATAACAAGCGGTGTGACGTTTTCAAAGTGGTTTCTTTAAAATATGCTCTTATACTGTTCAATTTATTACTTTACGGGACGCATGCAATTTTCGGGCCAATCGGGACGACTTTACGTTACCCATGAATTTCAAGCTTACTTATCGTTCATCCACCAGGTAACGCCCCACTGATCCTTGCAACAAATTCTGTTTATCATATTCGCTGCTGGACATTCGGGGCTTTATCCTAATCTGTTAAAAGTCGGAGCAAAGACATGTACATAGGAAAAGAAAGAAAGTACTACGGGAATACCTTAACAATCATCGGCCGAAACTCCAGTGGATTCTTTTGACGAAATTGGACCACCTCTTCATGACTGTCTTCAGACGGAATTTGAACTCGGCCCTCATGCTTTCATCCCATGGAAAAAAATCATGGGAACTATGCTATCCTAGGCACATTCAAGTCGAATTCCCAAAATGTGCCATCAACTAAAGAATCCCCGAAGATTCAAACTTCAATTTTGGATTACATGAAATCGATCTCTTGACTGATTTCAAGGACGGAGGCAGTCTTTCGATCAGTATTCGGTGAGGGTCCGAGGGCTCTCTCTCGCTCTGTCTCGTGGAAAAAAGACTAGGCAGGCCGCACGTGATGCGGCTGTCCCATTCATTCGATCAGACTACAGAGAGCAGCAGACGTGCTTCTTGTCGCTGCCAACTTCAGTGCACGCTTCGCGTTTTTATTCAGTTAAAAAGGGTGGGGATAAAAGCTCAGCCAAAATTAAGCGAAAATTATTTTTGACACTTTCAATAGTCCATTTTTTTTTAAATGTCTGTCCTCGGTAGGGGACATCCAGCATTTCATCGTCATTCATTATTGCCTAAAGGTCTTAACTGAACTCGATTAATTTAACTCAAGAAAATGTCTAAAAAAAAACATGGTTTTACTGCTAGCCTAAAATACTTACTTGTATTTTAATAGCTTTTCATTAAATGGAAATGCTACCCGTCCCAAACATGAAATTCTGCGTGCTAGGTCCTTGCAACGGCGCTCCCTGGGGCTCATGACTGCCGCCAGGCGGCGCCCCATTCCCGCTCTACCACACAGTTTGTTTTGGGATGCCCAGAGCCAGCAATCAACACCGGAAGTGAGCTTGCCTTGTAAAAACCGGAGGCTACGGACGCGCGCCAATTCAAAGAAGGAAAAATGTCACAGTCAAAGTAGGAAGATGTAATTAGAGTTCGAATTAGTCCTTAAGAGAGCCTGAAGAAGACAGACGAAGTTTTGTCGAAAATTTGCAAGAATAAGGAGGGTCTTCCTTTTGATAATAAGCGAAAATTGTGGTGAAGATTTTATTAATGATCGTTGTGAGTTTCAAAGTAGTTCCAATAACGGATTATTTAGTGATATTGTGGCAGAGGTTGTGGAGAACGCTTTAGAGAAACGAGAAGCGAATCAACAGGCTGCGTTTAATGCTGCTGAAAAACAACGTGCTCTACAAGCTACGCAAGAAATGTTAAATACTTTTGAACAGTATTTTGGGCCAAATTTGCCGATCACAATGAGACCAGCCGTGCTGCTCCCGACGCCGGGGGACGCCGGCGGACAGGAGTCGCACACGTCGCCAGGGACAGCGGACGGTCAAGCCGGCAGGACAGTGCGAGGCAATGATGTTGACGATTCGTCACCTAAACGTAGGAGGTAGAATCTAAGTGGAACTATTAGCAGGGGTTCGGAACCACAGGGGTTTTCCTTGTGGACAGCCGATCTGTCGCTATTGGGACCGTCGAGGACTTTGTCCGAGATGGAACCGACACCGAACCCAGGCAGACAGTGTATCGGGGACGGCAAGCAGCCTACCCACCGGGGAGCGGACAGCCTGCAGTCGAATGCGGACTATTGGAGCCGCGGACACCCTAGTGCGTCCCAAAAGTGGCCCGGACTCGGAGCGGACACTAGCAGACAGTATCAGATGCCTCAGCGGACAGTGCCATGGGGTCTGCCGAACACCTGGGAAATCCAGTGGTCCACCTACGGTGGCCAGTGGTCGTGGCCGGGATATGAGGCCTAGCAACACCGTCCGGGATACGGACAAGATGGTCAGTGTGGTGCATCTTAGAGTTGGTCGATGCACTGCCCCCATCGACCAACTAGTGGATCAGTGGTAGGAACAACACTACAAAATAAAGAGGTGTTGTGCTCAGACAGGCCGTCCGGGGACGGCGGAATGAGGATCGGACCACAAATTTTGAGCGGACACAGTGCGCAAGGGGACGCATCCATGACAGCTCCCTGGATGATCACTCGAGAGGGGGGGTTTGCCCAAGTTCCATTGACCTTTCCACCGGTGAACCCACACCAACAAGGATCCGGGGAGGAACAACGGGAACCAGTAGAAGGCACACAAGAAGCCATAGAATGGAAGTGGGTCGTCAACGAAATCTATGGTCCACTTCCGAGTGTTTCTAGTTGCCTTGTAAATATACGTTACCTTTTTTATAGCATTCTCCTTCTCAGAACTGCTGTTCTATCTTAGTGAATTAAATCGAAGATGTCCTTCCGGTTCGCTGCGCAGTCTCCTTCCTATAAAAGCCGAAGCGGAGCGGTAAGCTTACCTTTTCTTCTCTACGCATCGAGCTGTTCACTTCGCTCCCATCTGCTGCGTCCTACTCCATCCGCAGGTAACGTCGTCCTCATGCCTCGCGCTAAGGGAACGCCACAGGGTGGATCCTCATCCCGCACTAATCGTTCCGCGTCCCCTCTGGTCCCATCGGTTGTGGATAACGTGGAAATTCTTGAGCTTACTGCAGACCAAGATTCTTTAATGCAGTCGCGTCCGCCGCTTAATTCTCTTTTTTCGGAACCGGTAGAAGGCACACAAGAAGCCATAGAATGGAAGTGGGTCGTCGACGAAATCTATGGCCCACTTCCGAGTGTTTCTAGTTGCCTTGTAAATATACGTTACCTTTTTTATAGCATTCTCCTTCTCAGAACTGCTGTTCTATCTTAGAGAATTAAATCGAAGATGTCCTTCCGGTCCTTTCTGCGCAGTCTCCTTCATATAAAAGCCGAAGCGGAGCGGTAAGCTTACCTTTTCTTCTCTACGCATCGAGCTGTTCACTTCGCTCCCATCTGCTGCGTCCTACTCCATCCGCAGGTAACGTCGTCCTCATGCCTCGCGCTAAGGGAACGCCACAGGGTGGTTCCTCATCCCGCACTAATCGTTCCGCGTCCCCTCCGGTCCCGTCGGTTGTGGATAACGTGGAAATTCTTGAACTTACTGCGGACCAAGATTCTTTAGAGCAGTCGCGTCCGCCGCTCAATTCTCTTTTTTTGGAACCGTCCGTCCCTGTACCTTGCAATACTGCGTCTATATCTCCGATCCCCTGCAGTCAGCCTTCAGCAGTACGAGACCTACGTTCCCTTTCCGATGAACTCTCACGTACAAAGGAACGTTATTATGACTGCCTCAAGCTTCATCTTAAAGCCCGAAAAGGTGCTGGCAAGCTGGCATCCTCTGTAGGGCCACAACTCACTCCTCTGGATTTGTCCTGCATTCATCCCTGCCTTCAGTGACTGGACGCTCCGCTACTCAGCGTACTAGTAAACCACTCACTCCGTCCCAAGTTCATGCTCTCATGGACTCTTCACTTCAAACTTTTAAACGGAAAGCTCCGGTCTCTGATTATACTGCAGCCTGGCTCGCTTCCATCCCTAAGCGCCACAAGCCTTCCCTCGAGGATGCTGGTCCATCTGCTATCCCAGATGATCCGCCTCGTCCCATTGCCTCCTTAAGTCCTTCCTGCAGACAAGGACTTCGACTCTTATTACTCGCCGGACTCATTCCTTTCGGATCAACCTGACCCGCCGTTCCAGGGGACCCAGATCCTTCCGAGATTCCACTTCCAGAGTTGCTAAAAACGGTCGAAGGGATCATTCCAGACTGCTTTTTATACAAACCATCGTCCTCCTCCGACCCGGTATCCAAGAACCGAGGCCTTGCCACTGGGTTTGGCTTCGTACTACGTGACCAACTCCGACACCAACCTCCTTTGCTTGGACAATCAACGACGCTCCTCATTACACTACTCAGGACTGGACGGCGTTTTCCTTGGTAACGGGGCACCTCTCGAACTGGATAAAGATCCACCTCCGTGACCTCGGGCCGTGAAAGCTACTTCTTCCGTCCCATCGGTGAAGGAACGGCCAATCCAAGAAACTTTGACTCTTACCCTCATCCAGAATTTCTCACTGCTGATGCAAAGTTGGATTTTGGATCCACTCTCTATCTTCCCAGACGTGTGGCAGTCCCATTTTCGTCCTACATGACAACGAACGCATCCTTCGACTTGGTCTTTGTGCTGCGTCCCAAGGAGACGTCCTCAGTACAGCAGCCAACGCGCTATGTGAAAGACTCTACGCCGATCCTTACCTTAAGGACACCTGCCAGCTAGCCTTTCTAATCAATCAAGTCTTCCGAAAAAGCTGCTTTGCCACCTACCATGCTATGAATTGGTTTACGTGTTGTAACGGACATTGGCTCACCCTCGTACCTACCTGTGTGCTGTTGTGTTGTGGTTGACTTTTGTTGGCGTCAAAATCACTTGTGCAACGGCAAGGACTGTCAGGTTTTGCGCCAAAACCATGAGCGGACGTGCAGGAGAACGTGGCCAAGTATTGTTGGCCACGATTGGTGAACACTTTGTAACCGTGAACTGGATTGGTTAACGAACTCATGAGCTGATTGGTTGTCCGGTGGAGCTCTGGATCCGACCGGAGCATATAAAAGTCAAGGGCTTCAGAGCTCGGTGTTCTTCCCGTTGATCCTTGTGTTGAGAAAGAACGTAATAATGTAACCCAAATCTTGTCATGATTATTCCGCATTAAATAAGGTTTAACTACTTCAAGTTTGCCTTCTACATTGAACACACGTTACAGTTGGTGGCAGCAGTGGGATGATGCGTGTGAACACGCATTTCAGGCTCTTAAGGCCGCAATCACTAAGAAACCAGTATTACATGCACCGGATTATTCTAAGAGATTTTTGATTCAAATAGACGCGAGTGACCGAGGTATGAGAGCGATATTGTGCCAGGAAGACAATGACGGCAATGAGCATCCAGTCTTGTTTCTTTCAAGAAAATTTTATCCACGAGAGCTTGCTTACAGTACAATTGAGAAGGAATGTTGCTGTGTGGTGTGGGCGATCCATAAACTCAGACATTACATTGTTTGCTCAAGATTTTTTATTTTAACTGATCACAATCCTCTTGTATGGTTAAAAAATCAAGGTACAAAGAATGGTAGGCTACTCCGTTGGTCGCTAGCACTCCAGGATTATGAATTTGATATCTGTCATAAAGCTGGGAAGACAAATTCCAATGCTGATACTCTAAGCCGACATTTTGTGTAAGGGGGAAGAGTACAAAAAAAAAAAAAAAAAGCAAAGCCACTGTATTGCAACTGATATGTGTGCATCCTAAATTGACTTGTGCTTCTTGATTTTCCTATTGGACTTGTGCTTTCCAGACTTTTTTCCTAAAAAAGTACTTGAAGTATGGGGGTGTAACGGACATTGGCTCACCCTCGTACCTACCTGTGTGCTGTTGTGTTGCGGTTGACTTTTGTTGGCGCCAAAATCACTTGTGCAACGGCGAGGACTTTCAGGTTTTGCGCCAAAACCATGAGCGGACGTGCAGGAGAACGTGGCCAAGTATTGTTGGCCACGATTGGTGAACACTTTGTAACCATGAACTGGATTGGTTAACAAACTCATGAGCTGATTGGTTGTCCGGTGGAGCTCGGGATCCGACCGGAGCATATAAAAGTCAAGGGCGTCAGAGCCCGGTGTTCTATTCCCGTTGATCCTTGTGTTGAGAAAGAACGTAATAATGTAACCCAAATCGTGTCATGATTATTCCGCATTAAATAAGGTTTAACTACTTCACTTAACTAGTTTGGCTTCTACATTGAACACACGTTACAGCGTGCTCTCTTCAATTCCACGCTCCTTCTACGAGAAATTGCTCTCAACCCTGCATCCAATCTTCACAAATATCTCGTCATCTCCTCCGCAACCAGCCCATTCACGAATCCGAATCTCTGTTTCGAGGATTGATCCCTAAAGTAGCTCCTCACCTCGACATCTCCCGCAAACCTCGTTATAACAAAAATCGCCAGAACTGCCGACAACGATCCACTCCATCCTCCAAAACGGATCATCTTAAGGACGATTGGAAGGCCACGAAGACATCTGATCCTGTCCCGCCTCCACCACCACGTCCCACATCGCCCTTCCCATCCCGATCCCAGGGACGCGGACGTGGTCGTTCCCTGGGTCGCTCATTCACCACTAACAAACATCAACGTTCGTCCTCCTGTTCCCGCAACATGGGACGTTATAACTATTGACATTCCGTCTCCCCCACAAGAAGTAGGGAGACGTCTCCGGTATTATGCCAAAGCTTGGCAAAAAGTGACCTCCTATCCAGTCATCCTTTCAGTTATTCTACATGGCTTCAAACCGAAGTTCTTAAGCAAACCTCCAGTGCAAGATCCCCCTCCGGATGGAAATAACGTCCCTTCTTGGGAAGCAAGCCATCCGTATTGTACTACCGCCGTTCACTCCGGAATTTTACAGCAGCATCTTTCGATGCAACAAAAACTCGGGCGGGACACGCCTGATTTTTAACTTAAAACCACTAAACCAGTTCATCCTCGACCCACACTTTCAAATGGACAGTCTCGTCCATACGAGATTCGTTACAATCCAACGATTGGACAGTGTCCTAAGACCTTGCGGGCGCATACCTTCACATTCCGATCCATGCATCTGTCGCCACCTCTTTCGTTTTCTACTAGCCGGAACAGTGTTCAAATTCCAGTGCCTCCCCTTCGGACTAAACGCCGTTCTGCGGGTCTTCACCTTTGTCCTACGTCCCGTCCTCGCCTATCTCCATCAACAAGGCATCCGCATCCATGCCTTCCTAGATGACTGTCTACTGCCTCATCCCGACCCAACAACACTCTCCAGCAATTTACACGACGTCATGTCTCTTTTTCATCGCCTAGGTTTAGGGATAAACCTTCCAAAGTCACGTCTCCATCCCGCTCAATGAAAGCACGAAAGCATCAGTCATGCCGTCCCTGGAACGCATAGAGAATCATCTACGTTTCTCAGAGGCCTTCATCCTTATGCCTCTCCACATGTTTCGAGACCTCGCATCTATCATTGGACTCATCGACTCCTTCGTGGACCTTGTCCCTTACGGCAGGTGGATGGCACGTCTGTTTCACCACTACCGTTCCAGCCTTTGGGGGAATCCTCAGCTTGCTCTAACTCTACCATCCCAGCCTCTCGGAGTCTCGGTCCCTCTTTTCCCACTGAAGCCTTCAGGTGGTGGACAAACGTCCTCAATCTGACAGCCACGGTTCCTCTTGACGAGCCTCTCCCACAAGTTCATCTTTACGGATGCATCCCAAACAGGTGGGGGTGCTCGCATCTACAACTTCACCGCCTCCGGCACTTGGCCAATTGGGACAACGCTCCACATCAATCATCTAGAACTATTGGCAGTCCTTTGCGGCCTTCGCCATTTTCAGGAACATGTAGCAAGACGAACGGTGCAGGTCCATACGGACAACACAACTGCTGTCGCCTACTTACGGAAAGGGGGCGGGACACGCTCACTGTCCCGCCATCACGTCACCTCCCAAATTTTTCAACTATGCATTCAACTCCGTATCTGCTTCTTCCCACTCCACATGCTCGGATCACTGAATGTGATAGCAGATTCCCTCGCTCGTCGGGATCCACCAACCAGCGAATGGACACTTCATTCAACCATCTGTTCTGTCCTATTCCACCTGTGGGATCGCCCGATGGTCGACCTCTTCGCCACGAGGTACAATGCTAGACTTCCCCTATTCGTCAGCCCCTTCCCGGATCCCTGTGCCTGGGCAGTGGATGCATTGACACTGAACTGGGATCATCTATACGCATGTTTTACCCCCACCCCGCTTTCTCTCTCTTGTTTTACGCAAAATCGCTACCTCACACGGACGATTCCTTTTAATAGCACCGAACTAGCCAGTGGCAGCTTGGTTTCCACTGCAACTCAGCCTCCTCATCGTATCTCCTCTATGCCTACCGAGCCCTCCGGACGTCCTGTCCCACCACGGAGGAACAGTCCTCCATCCGAACCACCAAGAGCTACGACTTCACGGGTGGCTACTATCATCCAGCTCTTCCGAGCTTCTGGCATTCTTGAGGACGAGGCCACTCGCATCGCATCACGAGCCGTCCGGTCCTCTACCAACAAAATTTACGACAGTCACTGGAAGTGTGATGGCTTCATTGGTGTATCTCAGAACAAGTCGATACAATCTATCCCCTATGCAGGACCTCCTCCAATTTCTCACAACTCTGTTCAAGAGCGGACTCATAGGCTCCACCATCCTAGTATATCGTTCCTCCCTAAATGCCGTCTTCAAGGCAGCTGGTAACAAGAACATTTTATCCGATGACAGGATCTCATCCTTAATTCAATCTTTTCACTTGGATCGCCCACGCATTTCAAGACAGTTTCCGGACTGGGACCTGTCCATCGTCCTTACGGCCCTCATAGTCCCACCCTATGAACCCATGCACTCCTCTAAACTCAAAGCTGTATTCCTCGTAGCTTTGGCAGCCTGCCTCCGCTGCAGTGAACTACAGGCCCTCTCTACCACCAAAAAAGACTGTTTTTTCCTGCCTGACTATGCCGGCGTAACACTAACTCCACAAGCATCATTCCGTGCCAAGACTTAGAATCCCGATGAAAGGACTCATCCCTTCATTTTTCCGTCCTTATCCTCTATCCTAGGAGACGAATAGGAACGGTCACTTTGCTCTGTCAGGGCAATACGATTTTACCTGAAAGCGTCTAAGCCCATCCATAGAGGGCGTTCCCAACTTTTCCTTCCTTTCAGTAACAAGGTCGGGACAACTTCCACCTGCATGATCGCCACCTGGCTTAAGAGTGTCATCGTTCAAGCCTACGAAGCACTTGATATAAACTGCGTCTCTGAAGGCATCAGAGTAACGGCTCACGAACTTTGTGTAATCTCCACGTCCTGGGCTCATTACAGTTACATCCCCATCACTGAAATAATGGAATCCGCCTCCTGGAAACATCCTACGGTCTTCACGTCCCATTACCTCCGGGCCGCGTCCCATCAAGCGGAGGGACTTTACCGTATCGGACCTTTTGTTGCTGCCCGACGTATACTTTAACCTCTTTTACACACTGAATTTTCTGTGAAGGGAACCGGTCGCTACCTGAGGGCACTTGTATCAAATGGCGGGGCCCCCCCCCCCCCCCCGCCTTGACAAAGGCTATGGGATTGCTATAAAAAAGGTGATGGGTATTTTCAACAGGCAATAGAAACCAAAGTAATACTGGTATTTTGGAGCTTTTGCCCAAGAGTGGTGGTCTCAGAACCAACGGATGGGGAACCACCAGCGACATCGTTTGCAAATATTGATCGGGTGGTGAAGCAACAACACAACCACCCGCAATCACAAGTACTATATAGGCAGATGCTTGTGAACGGAGGGGTGCTACGTGATAAAGGATAGGTACTCTCGGGCATTGTCTCCTGTGCCACCTCCGGACTTGACGAAAGGTGCTTTTTACTTCTCGGTGGGCAACGCTAATGCACCAAGAGTAAGGAGGTGCAAAACTTATGAAGAAACTGACTACGTGACAGCAGAAGTAAAAATGGATATAGAGTCGTCGCTACAAAGACCACCATGGATAAGGGTGGCGACCTCACAATACGAGGAGAAGGAGAAGGTAATTCGGGCCAGCTTACGTGCGAATTCCATGGCGGACATGGCCTATTCGCCCGCAACTGCTAAATTGAAGGAGTTTCTGACTGCTACCCCGGAGGAAAGGGACGTCGTAGTGGTGGACAGTGCCGTTAAACTTTTACGGAAAGCCAGTAAGTTCCATACGGATGCCCTCAACTGGGGCTCCAGAGCCCTCTTCAATACTGTGCTCCACAGATGGGATGCCTACCTAGAAGTGGCTCAAACTGGCATGTGCAAGGATACAATAAAAAATGTTGGCCTTCTACCTGTCCATAAATCGAGTTGGTTGTTCAATGGCCAACTTTTGACTATGGCACCGAAGTTGTGGGATAAGGTGAAACCGACAGGAACGCCGCATCGGCAGCAGAGTGCTAGTAGTGGAAAAGGACAGAATGCATCGAATCTGCCATTTTGGGACTTTCCACGCCAAGGGGGTTACCTTCAACCGAAAGCAACCCGACCACTGGGACCAGGGCAAAGTAATCAACAGACGGGAAACCCTAAGAACGGCAGAGGCCGTGGTGTGCAAGGAAGGGGATCTTTCCCACACAACAGGGGTGGTGGTAGACGAGCACTAAACCTTAAGCATTAACTGGATCCTGGCGCGTCCAACTCCCACTCTTCATCACCAAGTAGGGGGGAGGGTCAAGCACCACCTCGGAACGAGGAGAGAGATTACCAACGGCAAGTTCGTATTCAGTTGCCTGTGTGGATGTACCAGAGGACATCAGAGCACAAGAACTCGGAGCTCAATCAGCTTCATGGAAATGTGCACTGAAATGACCTCAGACTGCTTATGGCGTCGTACAACGACCTTTGTGCATCACTACTTCAGTGACCTGAATGACATAACTCTTCGCCTCCATGTGTTGTCCCTCCACAACACGTGGAGGCGAAGAGTTGGGTCGTTTAGGTCCCTGCACAACTATTCGCAACCACTAAATTGTGGTTTGGGACAAACACAAAATAGTGGTTTGAAACGTGGACGGGAACTTCCAATGTATGAAAAGTTGTCCTATGGTTAGAATTTTCTGCTACGTGGTTCGGGTTCGGTTTGACCTACCTCCAATTGTATTAATTCAACATTTAGCCTAGTCCCATGTTAATATTTTCCCTCCCCCACCTCTTCCCGTTTGTTCTTTAAGCAAAGTCACCTTACACTGACCCTGCCCTATGCACTTGAACTGAATCTGTGAGTTACTTCCTTGTATTCACGCAAATCTTGTAACATTGGGTGGGGGTTTTACTGCCATGATTTTCTCCTTTTTAACTTGGAAGAACTATGTTAATACTCCCCTCCTCTTCCCCCATCCCACCCCCAAAAAATATCAAAATGCCATATGTACTGTACTCTAAAAATGGTGTGCAGTAATAATTTATTGTACATCATTTCAAGAGTTCTTCAGCAGCTTTCCGATGGTCCGAACCTCAAGTTGATAGTCTCTTCCCTTTCAAATTTATGAAGGAAACAGTGGAAGGCAAGAAAGACAGTTAATTCTACATCAGAAATTTGCTAAGAACTTTCATTGTAACCAGAACATAAAACTCAATTCTTGATATTTGATGCCTACTTAAAGATCATATATGCATTACCTGATTTTTAGCATTCTCCTTCTACCATGCTGTTTTGATCTAGAGATTAAAGACTTGGAGCGCTGCTGCCATAGTCGCTACCTACTGCGCACCAGTTCTGTGCAGCCTCCTTGGTATATCAGTTGGGACGGCGTCCTTAATTCCATCTTTTCTTTTCTAGCGTCCGACCACATTGGACCTGCTGTTTGTTCTCCATTGGCAGTCGCCATGCCTCGAGCCAAGGGTACACCAAGGGAACCGGTGGACCGGTCTCCCCCTTCAGTCTTGATCCCCGCCTTGGTCAACCTACCTCTACCTGTGTTCTGTACTGTTTCGGCAGCTTGCCCCATGTCTCCTGGACCCAGGGCTCTGCGGTCTACGGTCCCCTATGCAGACCTCTCACCTACGGTCCCCTCCACTACCGTCGGTCGCACTCAAGATACGATTATCACGTCCCTTCAGTGTGTACAGCCACAACAGACTGACCTTTCCGGTCTCCAACGGACCTGCTCGCCGCCAAGGAACGGTACAACCGTTTGAAGCTCCAAGTCATGGCTCGACGAACTGCTGCACAACGAGCTCTTCTCCGTTCCGACGGTCCCCTGATCCTTTTCTCTCGTTCCCCTCATTTACGCATGCGCTAGCGCAGTCCTCAGTATATAAACGCTTGAACCAGAGCGATCATCATCTTTCTTCCAGAGACCCCACGTCCTGTGGTTGTCCTTCTGCCTCTCCCATCCACTTCATGCATCGGCTCACAACAAGTGTTCTCCTCGTTGCCCGGGTGCAACCTTCGTACCGTTGACCTTTGCTTTTGGCAATGGTTCCCATTCGGGACGAGTCGGTACACTCTTCGGTTCACCTTCTGTCGCAATTCGGTCCCTGGAAGTACCCGCGGTTGCCTTAGACCGTCTCTCCACAATTCTGGCAACTAGCCGTGCGTCTGCATTCTGGTGTTCTTGTCTGTGCACTGCAGCACGGGGAACCCAGTCGCCGGTGAACAGGCATCTGCCTACTACTGCATTCATCTTGATGTCAACACACCATTCTGAAAAGGACCGTCCCTGGACTCCTAGCCCCGCCTTCTTTGACCCTACATTTTTCGATTTTGCTGCCACAGTTCTGTCGTTGCTGTGCCTTAAAGAAAGAAAGCCATGGGATCAACAAGAGTTAAATAAATACAAACAGATGCAAACCTGTTTACGTTGCCGTTTGGACTTACATGTCAGACTGCCTGAGTGGGGGAATCGATCCCACGAACTCTGAAACCAAAGGCCGAGGTCCTACCGCTGAGCCATACTGACACGACTGTGCCTCTATGTACCAGTGCTTTTCGTTTAAGTACTACAGCATGGAGAACCAAGCGACCAAGCGCCCTACTTCTACTATGATTGTACACAATTACTTCTATAGCGATGTGCGTCTAGTGTGCAAAGGGGCTCGGAATATGGAAACCATGCTTGTTTTCATGGCCTGCAGTAGTCCACAGCTTACTGCTTACCTATCCTTTTTCGCTAGCAGCCGAAACCGGGAGCCCGGGCCCAGGCACGGACCGGACCCAGTGACCTTTTCTTTTCCTCAAGTCGCATTCGGTCTACCCTTTGCCAGAACATGTTTCTCTATCCTCGGTTCCCTCAGGTATCCATCCACGGTTCCCCAAGCCCATAGGCCTACCAGAGACACCTTGTGGCCACGAGTCAAGTCTGTGTGTTCCATACGCCTCCAGCCGGTCGACATCTCCAGACGGATGAACCAGTGGACTTGTTACTCCCTTCGAGTCACCTACATCTACAACTCCGAATTTCGTCGTCCATTGTATTCCTCGACCTCCTTGCGCAATAAGCGGGGTGGGGGGGGGCGTGCAACCCGCAATCCCAGTCCCTAAGCCCCAAATCGTCACTTTTTCAACCTCACCTCACGGTCCCCCGGACCTCACTCCTCAGTCTCCCAGATCCTTGGCTCTGTCAGGAACGATCACATGGGCCGCAGCTACGTAAGAAGCTTTTGTTTTCATTCGAAATATAGCAAAATGGATGTCGTCTGTTTTGTTTTCATCAGCAACTGTTGTCTCCTATCCCCTGTCGCTTGTTGGCAAGAACCTGGCCGATTCTTAGATCCTCCATTCGGTCCACAAACCAGCTTTACTTCAGCTTCGGTCTTTGGGCTCTTCGACCCTCCCGTCCATGACCCCCCATGCCCTTCGGTCTGCTAAGGACACGCATACAAACTGCAATCACACAGAATAACTCTTTTGCTTGTTCTCCAACGTCTCCTACTTCCTGTCCCGTGTGTCCTGTTGTCAAGTCCCTAACTGTCATGTGTTGAATCTTCCCTTCCGGTCCTCCACTCGTCATTAACTTACACCTCGGTTGACGGTCCTTTCGGGCCTCCATCCACGGCCTCGCAGGCCATTGGTTCTGCTAGGAACAACCACGAAGACCACAGTGATAACCAAAACCTTCACGTTCACTGGCAGCTCCTGCTTCCTGTCTACTGTCCCCTGTCCCCTGATAACGAGAACATAGTTACTTTCTCTTAGATCCTGCACCAACTCAACGAGTCAACCATCACCTTAGCCTCAGTCCACAGTCCCTTCGAGCGTCGGTCCACGTTCCCCCCAGGCCTCTTGGCCTGTTAAGGACACTCACGGGATCACAGCGTCACATCACACTTGAAGCTGCAGGAGTGCTGCATCCTTTTCTACAGGGAGTTCAGTCCCTCTTCCCTCAGGTATTACCTGATTTCGACCTCCTTCGTTTGACAAGGGGGGGGAGCATCACAACCTCCACTAGACTCCTCTCTGCCACCGAGACCTCCAGTGTCTCCGTCTAGCATCACAAACAGTGATGAGTCAGTCGCCACCAAACGTGCCATTCCGGACCCGATCTCTTTTATGCATACCGCATATTAACACAATGACATTAAAGCCTTTCTACCTCGACCCTCGATGGTTCCCCACGGTCCCCAGGACATGCCCAGAAGCCTTGTCTCCTGACACCTTGTCCCTGGTCCCCTGTCCCCATGGTTCATCTGCAAGACAAGGATCCCTTGTCTATCGCTTCGATCAGCCTCCGCTGCTACATTACCAGTCGCCTCTCGAGTTACTGTCCTCGGCACATGGTTTGGTCCCTGGCTGCGACAACTATCCTAGCCGACCCTCTTGTTTCCTGGATTCTTTGCCCTTTGCCGGTCAACTATCGTCATTTCCTCTGTTTCACACGAAAACCTTTCAGGACAAACATTTGCCCAAGTTCCTTCTATTTCACAACAGATGTTCGTCGTGCCTACGTGTGGGCCGGCACCGGGTCCATCCTTGAACTGCGCACCGACCGTCTGTACCTGCTACGGACCCACTTGACGCTCAAAACAAGAGCTCCTTCTACACGGACCCCAAGCACTTCTATATGACCTTGCCTCCACCAGCTCCAGTGCCCGTCGTCAATCCATCCGTCCAGACAGCCTCAGGCACACATTTACGGCACCTAGGGCTGTCCATGCAGCGCAAGTTTTCCCGGCCGATCCACCCGCTTCGTTGGTTCCTACTGCACCATTCCCTGTCCCTGTCACTCCTTCCCCGTCCTAGACGGCTCTCGGAACTTCCATCTGTCCGGATCTACCGCAGCTGCTGAAAAAGACCATCCACAACCACAAGACCCATCTTTGTCTTTACAGCAAAACGGCTCTTTGTCGGTCGCTCAACGGCTCTTCCCTTGTGCTTACGTCGCTGCTCTCCGCACCTTATGAGCCCCTGTCCTCTTGTGCGCTTCGCTGCCTTAAACGGACGACCGTTTTTCTTTTCGCCCTTACCTGGTGCGTCCGTTGCAGTGCACTTCAGGCTCTTTCAGCTTGCTGACTGCTTTTTCCTGACGACCTCAAGAATCGCTCTTACCCCGCAGTCCTCCATTCGGGCAAAAAACCTCAGAAACCTTCTAAGTGGTCCCACCCGTTTGTCTTTCCAGTACTATCTATGTCTTGGGAAGTGACCGAAAGAGAGGTCTTTGTCCGGTTCAAACCCTCAAGTTTTGCTTAAAGACATCCAAACCCATTCGACGTAATGAATCACAACTTCTTCTCTTCACTACTAAACAAGGGGGAATCTCGACCAGGATGGGCGCTACCTGGATAAAGACAGTCATCCTTCGGGCCTATGACACCATCAACATCAGCCGTGCGGAAGACAACATTTGTGTTACCAATCGTGAGCTAAATGCCTTCCCTGTCTCTGGCTCATCACAGCAACATCACCATCACGGACATTATGGAAGCTGCTTAATGGAGGAATCCAACGGTGTTTTCCTCTCACTACTTGCGAGATACAACAGCAAGTACCGATGGCTTGTACTGTTTCGGTCCCTTCGTGACCGCTAGACGGGTACTATTCATCCCCTTAAGTGCACAATTGTCTTCCTCCGGTATACTGTTTCTCAATCGAGGCAAAGTTACTATACTTTTGGGGATCCAGCACGCACCCGCTACCGTTGACGAGGTCTGTGGAATGCTAAAAATAGGTAATGTATATTTTAAAGGCATAGAAACATCAAAATACCAGGGGTACCTGGTTGATTTTTATTTTTATTGCTTAATGAAAATATACAATACCTGGTACATTCCCACCCTTCTCCCCTCTATGTCGCCATGGGCACACTGTGTAGAGGAACAAAAGATGGAATTACGGACGCTGTCCCGTCTTATATACCAAGGAGGCTGCGCAGAACTAAGGAGACTAAGGAGAACTAATAGGTAGCTCCTAGCGGCGCGCTTCAAATCTTTAATCTCTAGATCAAAACAGCATGGGATAAGGAGAATGTTAAAAATCAGGTAATTTATTTATATTACTATTAGCAAAATACTGACCTTCAGTAATTCATGCTAAAATCGCTATTTTGGCTTTTCATCGCCCAAAAAAAAAAATTTTATTTTGTTGTCTCCGTGAGTTTTCCCCTCTGCCCGCCAGGCGCGCTGCTCTGTCAACAACAGATGCCGCCGCCATATTGGATTGTCTCTCGCATTCGCTTGTGCACGATGAAGCGTCAACGTGTTTAGGTTTTTCGAGTTCAAAAAAATGACACGCGTGAGTGATTCTGAGAACAAGATTCACGAAAAGATCGGGACTGGTAACTACCCAACTTGTACTTGCATCAAAACACCACGGGATTTTCATCCGTCATGTAGCAAGTGTAGGGATTGTGATTTTGTGAAGATGTTTTGCTATCTGTGCTCGTTACACGAAGCGGTGGCCATTACGCATGTGCTTCGTGCATGGCACAAGACGACAACAAACGGGCCAACCAGGAAAAGAAGGCGGGTAAGCAGACTATTTATTGATGATCGTTTGAAATTAATGGTTGTTGACCCCAACGCATCAGCAATTTTTCATGAGGATTCTAGCAATATTTCGTCGCCGGACTTTGAGGGTTTTGTTGAGGCGGATAAAACGGTTTATGCCCCAAATTCCTTGGGTGCGGTTGTGTTGGCAGCAAAAAACATGGCGGCGGTCACTGGTAATTTAAAGGCAGACGAATCCAGGGCAATTATGACCAAGGACATTAATAAATCGTTGGAGACGAAAATTGACACTTTGAAGTCTAAACTTTTGGCCTCGTTCGCTGATCTTTTAAAGGCCCATAAGGCAAACGAGGGGAGTGTGCAAACAAATATTGCGAGTGTTTCGGTGCCTTCCGTACACGGTTTCGAGTATGTTTTACCTGGGGAGGGGAAAATGGTGGCAGACAATGAGAGAGTACAGTTAAAATCGAGTGACATGACCGTCCCAACGCTACCCATAAGAGCCATACTGTTACCGCCTCCAAAGGGGTAACAAAACGAGAGAATCCAAAAGAAGGATGATGGCAAAAGCTCACGGTCGTTTGGTGGGGACCAAAATGGCAGTAAAAAAGTGATGGAAAGAGTGGATGAGAGTGGCAGGAAAAGTTGGAAAACGTCCACTTTTCGTCACACGGACGGAAAAGATTCCGGAGGCGACCGCAGGGATAGAGCCCACTCGGGCGTAAATTGTAGTAAAGTGTCAAAATCTCAGTTCGCTCCCGAGAAAAGAGAAAGCGGACTGGAAAAGGACTCAAGATCGCTGGGCGACCAAAGTCGACCCAAGCATGGCAAACAGGGAACAGCGGCGCCAGAGGGCGACGGGTTTGTGAGATTTTTAGAAATGGCGAAACAAATGTGGGTCGACGACAGACAGACATCACCGCCGAGTGAGTCGGAGGGCAGCACGTCGCCCGAGCGCACAGGGTCGCTGGAGTGCAGAGAATCATGGGGCGCCGAGAATCACCGAGGCGCCGTGAATCGCCGGGTGTCGAGGATCGCCACGTCGGAGCGGTCGGCACTGCACATCGCCACGCAGATCGCGATCCCCATCGCACGGCAGAAGCAGGCGTTCGTCACCGGGACACAGATCGTTGAAAGGCCGCAGTGCTTCTCCGGGGAGAGAGAGGTCACCAAGGGCGGATGGGTTACCACTGAGAGACAAATCGGGGCCGGGCCGACAATCGCCATTGCGCCGACAGTCGCCATTGTACCGAAGATCGCCATTAAGGGTAGAGTTAGGTTACGGGCGTGATCAATTGGAAGAACACCTTCAGGTGCTACGGGAAGCATTGAAAACTTGCACCAAAAGCCTGTACATGCCTGAACCAACATTAAAGGGACATTCACGCCATAAACGAAAGCATGGAGTGGCATCAAGTGAACCTCCATTAAAGGGACATTCAGGACATAAACGATTGCATGAAGCAACATCAAGTGCACGAAAGTCGTCTAAGCCGGTACATGAACCGGACCCAGGTCCTGCAAAGTGCAAGAGAGTCAAGAAAGACTTCGAGGCGGACGACATTTTTTCCGAGGAAGAAACTTTTGACATTAAGGAGGAGGACAATTTTGTGGAAAAGGAAGAAGATGAATGGCAAGACGAGAAGGAAGAGTTCGTCCCGGAGTCAACCGATAACGACGATCCCTTTGAAGAAGGCCCAGGTTTTATTCATTGGAAAACATTTGCAGGCTACGTTTTTAAGCATCTATGAGAGCCTCAGTATTCGAAGGAAGCTGTGCCTGCTGAGGAAGACCCGGACGATCCCCCTATGGACACCTACGCTAATTCAGGGATGAAGAAGGCTCAACCACTACACCTTCCGCAATCAGCGGTGGCTTTTAGACAGTTGCTTAACAGTGAGGCCCTAACTAGGAGAGACGACAAACCAATTTCTTTGTCCAAGCCATTACCGGCTCACGACCCGAGGAAGACCAGGATGTTTTTCAGGTCGGCAGGGAAGGGTGCCCATCGAAGAAGCGATACAAACGTTTCCAGAGGCGGAGTACATCACTGAAAAAGCCGAACTTGAAATGGACTCGGTACTCAAGACACCTTCGATCATCTGCACGCCTCTTGGTCAATACGACGAGGACGAGGTAATGTTACGGTGTGGGATCCGTGCAAATTCACACGCCCAACTGGTGTACTCGGCATCAACTGCAGCGACCAAGACTTTGGTGTGCAACAGACCAGAGCTGTGAGAGGATGAGAATGTGAGAGAATGCCTGCACCTGATGAAAAGGGTTTCAGCGGGATAGCCTCAACTGGTACGATAGACTGTTATTGAACTCGGTGTTTAGGAAGCGAGACGCGCTACTAGAGTCGGCTGCACAAATCCCCACGGACCTAGCTGGTCAACTGTGGCTGCTTCCCATCCACACTTCGTCGGAAGTTTTCAACGGAAAGTTACTCGAACTGACGCCGGAGTTGAAAGAGAAGACTAAACCACTCTCTACGGCAGGGAACGCTTTCCTCTACAGAAGGGGTGGAGACCGTTCGGCAGAACCGAAAGCGGTTTCAGAGGCCAGATTCAAGGGGGAGGCGATAACAGAGGTTCCGTTCACAAGTCAACACAGGTGGACAGACAGAACGACAGCAGGCCCTTTCGTGGATCAGCCCCCCTCCCTCCAGGGGCGGAAGGGTCAGTTCACGGTTTTCTCGAGGAAGAGGTTCCTTCAGAGGAAGGGGAAGGAGGCCCAGCCGTCAGTGACGGTCGGCGGACGAACCTTGCCCCAGTTCACTGACAGGTGGGAGGAAGATTGAGTCGACACCTGGACGAATGGCGACAACTGACGGACGACCAGTTCATTCTAGACACCATTCAGCAAGGAACCCTCCGTTTTCCTTTCGTCCAGCACTAGCGGACGAACCACCAGAATGGGAGAGAGGAAAAGCGGAAGACATAGAATTGGAAGAAGAGGTACGAACGCTGGTGAGGAAGGGAGCGTTAGTGATTTCGCCGCCGGACTCCAAGGGCTTCTGGAGTTCAGTGAAGGTGATTGCGAAGAAAGGAGGAGGAGAGCGGCTCATTTTCAATTTGAGGATGTAGAACTCTCACATCGTGAAAGAACACTTCAAGATGGAAACCATAGGGTCCATACGAGAGGCGATCCTACGGAAGGAGTTTACAGCCTCTATCAACCTCGAGGTTGCGTATCTTCACGTTCCGCTACGCGCAGATGTACAACACCTCTTTCGCCTGGTTGTGGGAGGGTGTCTTACCAGTTCAAGACTTTGCCGTTCGGACTTTCAACGGCCTCCCAGGTTTTCACCTGGATGATGAAACCCGTGATCGCCAAACTACATTAGCAGCAAATAAGAGTACATGCTTATTTGGACGACTGGCTGGTAATGAACAAGTCAGCGGAGGACCTGCGACGTCAACTACGACAGTGCACTGCACTATTCAGACGGTTAGGCCTAGGCATCAACATCAGAAAGTCAAGATTCAACCCACAACAGGTCTTCGTTTTTCTTGGAGCAGAATTCGACATGAGAGTGGGGGCTCGTCCCACCATTGCCGTTAAGGATCAAAGCCACGAGAGCTATGATGAGGATGCTATTCCGAAAACCTCGGATAACCGCAAAGGAATTGGCATCGGCCATAGGGATTGCGGATTCCAATGCAAGATTGGTTCCCCTGGGACAGTGGAAAGTGTAGCCCCTCCACTGGTTCAGGAAGGAAGAATGGTATCCGAGACACAGTTGGAAAGACTGGGTGAGTCTGCAACATTTTCCAAAAGAGTGTGCGGAATGGTGGCTGACACCAGGGACCTTGGAGCAAGGAGTACGGATGAGAGGGGCGACCCTCAGAGAAACTTCTTTTTACCGACACGTCGGTATCGGGATGGGCGGCTCAAATGGGAGGATTACAAGCGGCGGGAACGTTGTTGGATCAGGAGAAGGACCTACATATCAACGTAAGGGATTTAAGAGCTGTGAGGTACGCTTTAGCCCTATGGCAGGGACAGTTGATGGACCGAGTCATCAGAGTGATGGCAGACAATTCGACTGCGGTCGCCTATGTCCGCAAAGGAGGGGGCACGCACTCGAGAGCGCTAATGGACGAAACTTCCCATCTGTTCATTTTCTGCGAACAGAACGGGACCACTCTGGTACCACGACATATTGCCGGGAAGTTGAATGTCTGGTCAGATGAGTTGTCAAGAGGAAGCATGATGCCGACCACGGAATGGAAACTGGACAAGAAGTTTTGCGAAGCACTTTTCGAGAAGTGGGGCCAACCATTGGTCGACCTGTTCGCGACCCGCTTCAACAAGCAACTGAAGAAATACGTGTCCCCCTTCCCAGACAGCCAAGCCTGGGCGACAGACGCCTTGTCCATTCCGTGGGAGGGGATGTTTGCTTGCGCGTTCTCACCTTTTTCAATGCTGCAGAGTGTACTCAACAAAGTCAGAGAATCGACGGGAACATTCATATTAATAGCGGTGGCATGGTTTCCCGCATCCAGGAACTCAAGAGAGAGGTACCAGTCCAATTACCAGTCACGGAATGGCTACTGTCGCAACACAAGGGACGGACCCTGCACCAGAATCCCGAGATTCTACATCTTTACGGGTCGCTACTCTAAAAAGTAGCCTGCTGAAAAAGGGCTGTTCCGTGAAAGTGGCAGAAAGGGTCATTGGAGGACGAAAGGCGTCAACACTAAGAAACTATGAGTCCAAATGGAAAAAATGGTTCGGTTGGTGCTCGGACAATGAGATCAACCCGTGCAACCCTTCTGTATTCGAATTAGCAGAGTTTTTGGAAGACTTGTTTCATAAAGGTTTATAGCCGATAGCTATCAAGGGATACAGGTCGGCGGTAAATTCGGTTTTATCCTGCACAGACACACGGACGTGGTAGAAAGCCCGCTGATGTCGAAAGTGTTAGGGTTTGACCAATTGAAACCGAGAACGAGGACATTTTTTCCAAAATGGAATCTGCCATTGGTGCTCAATAGTCTGTCGGGTCCACCGTACGAACCACTTAGGAAATCGTTGATCTTGCACCTGACGCAGAAGACAGTTTTCTTAACAGCATTGGCGTCTGCAGCTCGGCAGAGTGAGTGGCAGCGTTTTCTAGGAGGCGGAACCACATCAGGTTTTCAAGGGATTGGTCGAAGGTGTCACTTTCCTTCCCCGCTCACTTCACGGCGAAGAATTCAAGACCAGACGTGGCCCCGAAACCGGTGGTTATGCCGGCCTTGAGTCCACTAGTCCACACAGGAGACGAGGAGAGGTTGCAGTGTCCGATTCGGGCGCTGCGCCATTATCTGGTCAGGACAGCGCGTCAGACCGCAGAGGTTGAAGAGGAAGGCCCAAACACCCTTATTCTTGTTCGTGGACGAAACACAGGGCCAAGCAATTAATAAGGCAGTGACACCCTTCAAGTTGGGAAAGTGGATCTGCGCAGTGATTCGGAGGGCTTATGAGCTGGGAGCAGATTGTGCGGATCTACCAAGGGAGATTAGGGCTCATGAGCTGAGAGCGCTGGCTGCGTCGTGGGCGTATGGCTGTGGAACGCCTCTAGACGAGGTGGTGGCAGCATGCGCCTGGAACAATCGGAACACGTCTGTGAGCCACTATCTGAGGGACACGAGTGGCCAGCAAGGTGGAAATGTGATAAGGGATCATGTGGTGGTGGGACAAAGGTTCAACCACTAGACATATAAAATGTGCCACACAGGAGAAAAGCACAACAATGAAAGCCATCAGTTCGAGTGAAAGACAAATCGCAAGGAGCAAAGAAGCATTCACTCAAGAAGGCCAACACAACCCAGTGGAAGGAACACGACTCAGAAGCCACACCGGAGGAAAACCACGTCACACTGGTGAAAGCCGAGTTGCACTGGGGGTAAAGCCAACACACTGGTGAACACCATCACACAGTGGAATGTGGATCCCCACATGTGGAAGTCGACACAACGGTGCCAGTTGCCTCACAGGGGAAACGGAAGTGGAAAGATGGAACGGACACACACAGAACACACACAGAACAAGAGGTTGGTAATTTTGTGCCCATTTCGTGCAGTTATTTGAACATGTACTCAGTTTGTTAGCCTATTAAGGATTAGTATCCATTTTCTGACCAATAGGTAGCCTATCTGTAAGTGGTTGGTCCTTAGGCTAGTGTTCAATTTTGGAATGGTATGAAAGGCTCAGTTGGACTAGGGTTATCCTAGTTTCAGCGGCCCTCCTCCAGGGCGACAAAGTCAGCATGGATTACTGAAGTCAGTATTTTGCAGATAGTAATAAATGAAAATTTTAACAAGTTTAAAATTAATTTTTACTATCCTAAAATACCTTGAGTAATGAAAAGCCACCCGCCTCCACGCTTCGCTGAATAGAAAGGTTCTATAAGCGAATGTGAGGGACAATCCAGTATGGCGGTGGCATCTGTTGTTGACAGAGCAGCGCGCCTGGCTGGCAGAGAAAAACTCAAGGAGACAACAAAATAATTTTTTTTTGGGGGGGGGGGGGCAATGAAAAGCCAAAATAGTGATTTTAGCGTGAATTACTGAAGGTGAGTAATTTAGGATAGTAAAAATTAATTGTAAACTTGTTAAAATTTTCATTTTCATTAGGCAATAGAAACAAAAAATCAACCATGTACCCCTGGTATTTTTATGTTTTTCGCTTAAAAATAATTGATATAATTTTTCAATGCTTTTTCGATTTCACTGCGTCATTATGTGATAGGATTTGTATTGATTTGATCAAAAATTATAAAAAATGATATGTGCCGTCTTATTCGTAGTATTCTGAAACTTATTGCTTGTGGCTCTATACTTTGCCCTACATAAAAGAAAAAATAAATGATCCATTGTTCAATCTGCTTATTTGTTAGCATGCAGTGTTTAAAGTGATTGTCTTCTGTGCAGGTTGTGTGTGATTTGGAAATAATGGCAGAGATCTGTCCAGGGCTTGATCTAAAGACGGAGTTAGGTAATGAAAGTTCAACAAAGGAAGTACTGACTCCTATCAAAGGCAGGAGGAGACCAGGTGGAATGGGCAAGGGAAAGCTCCTCAACCAAGGTCACAGAGGGGATCGCAATGGAAAGAAGCCATTTAGTAAGTTTTACATTAGTTGCCGAGTAAACCTTTAAAGTTGTGCCTAAGGCTAGTCCATGTGTATTGTACAGGATTAGTATGTTGAGTTGACAGTGACAGATGACAAACTTTATAATTATAAATCTGTATAAACAAAGTACAGAACAAATAATACTTTGAACGTTAAATGAAAACTTGAACATTGCTACCGGAAGTAGCAATGTTCTAGTTTTCATTTAACCTTCGAACTATTAAGCGGTGCAATTAACTTGGCGAATGTTTTGGTGTGTCGATATCACTCCTTTGAAGGGCCGAACCATTCGAAACTTGGCGGCCCCTTGTACCAGTTTTGGTTTTTGATATGATAAACACAGTACAGAACAAATTTTGATGCTGCGTAAAGTTAGGTTACAACATGGAGGAATCTTCTAGTAAAACAACTACGTAGTTTGGCAATAATAGCAAGGTGAAGTGGACAGGCACATTTGAATTAATTGGCAACAAAATATCCTCCGGTGTTTGTTTTTCTCAAAACTTCGATGTCATGATAGGTGAAAAGCTGTAATTAGTGGACGTTGTCATTTTGAGTTTATAGTTTGTAACAAAGTTATATTTTTACATCGAACATTTACGTTGTCTTAAATTGCTAGTTCAATTAAATTTACTTAATCAGCTCAAACAACAAACAAGAATGGAAATGGATAACAGTCGATTTATTAACACAATAAAGGGCAATGGAAAAGAAATACAAAAATAAAATTTGGCACAAACTGGGAGCTGACTCAGTTCCATAGGCTTATACAGTATACAGCATCTGACTACACGGGCTTTAGGGCTCAGTCATACAGAGGTAGCATGGCTGACCTGAACTATAAAAGCGCTAGGCCCGGAACAGGGAAGGTATGTCTGGGGGCCAGCAAGTCCTGATCCTCTTCGCGGGAAGGATGAGAAAGCCCACAACCGACAAGATGGAAGTCAGTCCCATGAAGAAAGCGAAGAACAATGGAGAAGAAAGGGGTAGGGGTGGGTAAAGCACGTGCCGCTTGAAAGCATTGGCAAGACACTTGGCACTCACCTCAGTGACCTTAACTTGCCCTGAATGAGGTCAAGTGCCTATTGCTGTAAAGCAACCGAAGGCACAGGAAAAGTTCATTTGTGCTGCCAACCAACCTCAACCTAATGAAAACACAATCTTTTAATTACTTGATAGCAGAAACAACAAACAAGAATGGAAATGGATAACAGCCTATTTATCAACACAATAATAAAAAATACAAAAATACAATTTGACACAAACTGGGAGCTAACTCTGTCCCATCGGCTTGACCAAGACACAGCATCTGACTGCACGGACTCTACGCACATTTAAGCCCAACCACAAGTCCGTGAGACCTCTGTGAGCCGAGCTATTCGAATAGGGCTCAGTCATAAGCGTGGCTGACCTGTACTACAAAAGCGCAATGCCCGGAACAGGGCAGGTGTGTTGGGGCCAGCGAGTCCTGATCCTTCACGTGTCGACGATGCTTAAAATGAAGCCGATAGACTGAGGGAACCCCCAAGAAAAAATAATAAAAATTAATAAAAAGGTGTGGTAAACGGCACGTTCGATGTGTGCGGGAGTTGCACGACTAGCCTGAAGATCTGGTGCCAATAAATGGCGTAAACAAAATGGAAGTCTACAAAGCTGTTGATATACAAGTACAAAAGAACTTGAACAACCCAAACTAAAGTACACTGCTGTAGAATCTTCCGCAGGCAGGAATGTATGTCTTCTATTTTTTTTTGGCCTGATTCATACAAAAATATGCAATCAATTAGGAACAACCAAAGTAGGAAATTAATGGCAACATTCAAATCTTTAAATCCAGGAAAAAACTTTAAAAAAACTTTTCAACTTATGTGCTTCTAGGTGGCAACTGCAGCTGGCGTGACTGTGTTCATTTAATCAGCTCGTGTGTAAGGGTGAGCCAATGTGCCACAACACCTACACCAACTTTACTAAGTATTATTGCTGCAGTAATAGTTACTGCGGTGTGTTTGTTAACACTGAAATTTACACGTGGCAATTACGTTTTAAACTTTTAATACTTAAAGAGATGTATAGGTAATGGCATTTTGGCAGTAGCAACTGCCAAGCAAGAACAAGAGCAAACTCTAGCAACTTTAACTATATCACAATTATTGTTGTAGTCTTACATGTTACTGAAATCTGATTATAGTCAAAATAATCGGATTAATTCAATTATTTTGAAATAATCAGAAGCTTCAAGCTGTTCGGTTTTAGGCGTGACTACTATAAACAATCAAACATCTACACTTACATCAAATGGACTAGTCTTAGATGAAGCCAAAATCACATTGAAGCATCTTTATCGGACTACCGTGAAAGGTAAAAATTCTCTGGAAACAGTGTTCCATATTTTGCATCATGTGTAGGCTAGTACTAACTGTAACTAGTACTCCATTGTAAGCAGGGTTGGAAATAATCACGATTATTTTTTCATCCTGCTGTGTCTAGAGGGTATGGCATATCGCAGTTGGTCTGATACGTTTGTCCATAATTGGTCTTTGTTTGTTTTATTTTTTAATTGATTATCTAAAGTTAAAGCCGTTCAAAAAAACTAATTTGTTTCTTAAGCCCTACCCGTATGGGCACAAAACTCCGCACCAAATTTTGTTCTTGGTTTACGATTATCGCAAATGTTAACTCACTATCTGTAAACTAACCATGTGTGTATTGATTATACTTTTTTTCATGCATTATGTAATTTGTAGTAAAGTGTTTCACTGCGTCGATTTGTAAAACCGTGCTCCAAAAGTAAACAAATAATTTTAAAGCACTGCCTGCCACAGCACCAATTAAAAAAAAAAAATAGTCTCGAGAAACAACTTCCTTTTTAAGTGGCCTAACAATTTTGTGTGTATTATTTTCCTGACAAAAAAGAAACAGTGTAAAAGAATCTGACAGTTTCCGTTGAACTTCCAAGTGTCTTAATGTTCTGGTTTTGCTCCCGATTAGTTACAGAAGAAACTTGACTTCTTTTGTGTTTGTAGTTGCTCCTATGAGAGGCCGTGGATTTCAACGTGGTGCCATGCACAATAATCGTTCCAATGACCCCTTCCGCTCACGACCTCCGAATACAAGCCGTCCTCCATCCATGCACGTCGACGATTTCCTTGCTCTGGAGACATTTCATCCAATGCCTGCTGGGCAAGCAAACAAGCGACCCAACAAAGTAAGTTTAACAGAAAGTTGCTGTAAGTACTAGCAATGACAAAGTGATGAAAATAACGGGTGTGTGACTACTAAAAAAAATTGTTTCCATTCAATTTTGATATGGTTTTTCTTTTAGGGATTTGGTTAGTAGCTCAGTTTTCATTAGCTAGGAAAATTGGAAATAAGCCAACAGCGAAAATCATACACTAGAAATAACGTAGTTTCGCTGTTGGCTATTTCCAATTTTCCTTAATATTATTTCCAGCAATTTATGTCTATTTATTTTCGTTAGCTAAACATTAGTTTCTACTATGTGCAATACTTACTAAAGTAATAATGGCTAAAATCGCTTATTTTATGCTTTTAATTGCTCAAAATTAAATAATTAAATTATTTGTGAAATAATCTAGTACCACACAGCTCCTGCTGGTGGCGCTGCTCTATTGTTCAATATTTATACAGGCAGGTGGCCATGACGTCCTATCGCTTATGGGCATGATGGTGTTTATATCGCACTCCTTATGCTAGTTCTATTTTTATTGAATTTTGAACATTACCAGCATGTTTTGCGATTCTTTGAAGGAACTGATCGAGTCAGGCGGCTTAACATCCTGCACGCTTTCTAAAACTCCCAACGATTTCATCCAGCGTAACAAAAATGTAGAGCTTGTGATTTTACGTCTGATAAGTTTGAGATTTATACCTTCCTTGATGCTGATTCTGTAGCAAAAGTACTGTTAATATGGAGAAAATCCGAACAAAGATGTCAACAACGAAGTCGTTTTTCTTCCGTTGATGCTAAAGCATCTTCGAAAATTGCTAATATTCTCAAGTCTTCCAAATCTTCGTTAAATTTAAGTTTGGAAAAGTCCCTCCTCCAGAATTCTTTCCAGTCACGAACGCTGTTGACGATGCCATGGATGTTAATGCTGGTGATAATGATGATCATTCTACTTCTCCTTCCATACCGATCCGAGAAATATTAGCCTCATTGTAAACAAAGTTCCAAGCAGCACTGATGCACGTGAATGCCAAATTCGATGCTGTTAGCTCGTTTGTCAAAATCCTTGTCTGATTGATTGGATCATCATTTTGATGCGCTTTAAGCACAAATTCAGAAGATGGTGGCTTTCCTTTCCAGTTCTAACAATAGCCAGCGTTTCAGTGACGACGCCATAACAACAGTGCCTCCAAGACAAGCTTTCCACTTCATGCTCGACACATGCTTCTTGTAGGCCTAAAGGTGTCGATTTTTCTTCGGAAAAGAAAACTCTGCCAAAGACAATTAAAAATGAAAAAAGTGTTGTGGAAAAAAATGCTTTGTTGAAGAAAGGTATGGTGTAAGCTGTAAACAAAGAACTTTCCGGTAAATATGACATTAAAGGAAAAAAAAAAAGCATGATCGTAAAGCACAGGTCTCCACTCTATAATCACAATGAGTGTCCTCCACAACTTCTCTGAAAGTTGGCAGAGTTGGGTTAGCATCTGTCATAGGGAAAACCATGGCAATCTGACGAGGCACCTGTAATGGAGCACAAATGATGCCATGCATCGCTCGGCCTACTGTGGCTCAGTGATGGTATTGAAAAATGTTTTAAAGGCATTGCTACGCTCCACCAAAAACGTGAGTGATCGCTAAAATCTGGCCCCACTAATCTTTGCAAAGCCATGGCCAGAAGTTCACCAATGTCGCAATGGTAACTTACTTCCAAGGGCCGTAGCCAGTTCGTCGACGGCGTCCCCATATCGCCGACGTCATTTAGGCCGAAGACAGGACGTTGCCAGCGTCGCCGACGTCCCCGAAACCATAGCTATGACATCGCCAACGTCGCGGAGGTAGCTAAATTTTGAACTATGTTAACATTGCGGAGGATGAATTTCAGTATTATCGATTCAGAATGAGTTTAAAAGTATTTCTTGTTTTCGTTGGAATCTCCATTCAATTTCGGAAAACACAAAAGGGAGGAAGCCTTCTTGCGGGGCCCCCCCCCCTCTTTTTTGCGCCGTTTTGGGTGAAATCCAACTACGGATTTTCGGTGTAGTTTTTCCACTCTTTCCCTAAAATGGAAAAGAATTTTTTTATAGCCGACGAAAATATACATTACCTATTTTTATAGCGTTTCCCTCCTTTTGAGCTATTAATTCACTAGAAAACTTGAAAGTTGGCTTCCCAGCCGGGCTTGTACTACTGCGCATGCGCAAGGATGGGCTGGCTATATAAACTTCGGCGCAGCCGTCCGATGGCATTATTTCTCCTAGGGCGCTCACATCAACGTGATCGCCTTGAGCTACTCCATCCTCTTTTCATCCGCCGGTCCTCCGGACCAGCCATCCTCGTCCTCTCTACATCTGCCTCATCCGCTTCCGCAGGATGTCTTCCAAGATTCTACAGGTTGAGACTCTGCTCCCGGCCATTTCTTCTGCAGTCCTTGGATCCGCAGGCCGGAGGGCCACTTTGTCCTTCCCTAGGATCAGGATACTTCCACCTCCTACGGTGACACATCGTCGGTCCGGACGCGTCCCTACTCAGCGGTCCTCAGCTGTTCGACAGCCGCTCAATCCGCCGTCCACTACTTTCCCGGCGTTAATAACCTCATTTCTGTCTGAAGCAACCAGGGTCGCTTTTCGTAGAGGCTGATCCGCCTTAGGTCGCATCCCATCCATCTCGCAGGCACCGCGTCCTCTAGTCATTCATCCTCTTCATCTGCTGGTCCTACGATCCTCGGACGTGCACATCGCCATCCGCCTCCGTCCTCACCTTCACCAGCCTTCGCTGTTTCCCTCGGATCTTCAAGCCAGCCTTCACCTACCTTTCATCCGCCAGACTCCATCCGCCTGCCTGTTCCCTTTCCGACCTTTCAACGACGCTTCTGCATTCCTGTCCTTTCACCTGCGTGCTCGTCCTCTCTCGACAATATACTGGGTCACGATCCTCTCCGCCCTGTTCACCTGCTCTAGTGGACCTGCTTTGTGAAGAGCTGCCAGCTTCTCCCAACTTTGACATCCACTACACTATTCTAGGACAACAGTCACCGGACTTCTTACCTCTTTCACTGTCTCCACCGGTCCTTCGTTCCCGTAAAGTTTCGGCCCCAGGAATCACTGCTCTGACATCAAAGGAGAGACTAGGACAACACGCATCCATCAGCACGTCCTGTTCCGTTACTTTCACTCACTCTCGCAGTGTCTTTTGTACGTCTGTCCTTACTCCACCTCCGCCTCCTTAATCATCCTCCCAAAGACTCTCATGTCGTGATCCTCCACACTCTTCCATTGAAGCGCATTCAGCCCCGTTCCTTGCCCTCTGTTTAAATAAAAAAAAAACACAAAATAATCCAAAAAAAACTCGGAATCTGAAGAACTACGGGGACGACGTTCGCAACTAGTGCGGACTTGATCCATTCAAGACCCACGATAAGCAATGTTCTGTCGGATTCCGACCATGATCCGCCTCCACTGCACTCCGTCCTCATTTGTCACGCCATGATCCTTCGTTTGTCCTTTCTGACTCAATTTTTCTTCGTCCTGTCTCCATCCCCTTTCAGGCCGGCCCGTGCCACCTTCGGTCCTTACAACAACGCCAAAGGATACCCTACGTCAAGTAACAGCAGCACATTGACTTTCTACAATATTGGCGAGACGCCCATTGATCGTCGTGTATTACAACCTCCCTGTCCGTCTTCGTCCTCCGTCCGTTATGAGGAGCGCTCATTCCTCATCATTCTTTCTAAGTCCGCCTGCGTGGCATTTATATATAAAAGAACAAAGACAGACGACCAACAACAACATCGATTTCCCGACTCCTCTGCAAAGACACTAGAAAAAAATTGGGGGAGGGTAAAAAGGGATACCATCATATCAGTCCCGGCTTCGTCCGCCACCCCATCCATACACAAGCACTATGAGACATGTAACAGGTTCCTGCATTAGACACTGCTTACGCCCCGTCCGTACCACAGTGTTGCGTCCGCAGGCCATGCTGTGCTTACAGGTTCTACCACCAGATGCCACTTCTGTCGTCCGCCTCGTTTTTCAAATTAGCATACCCAACGGTTTCTCGTGTCCTCCCGCACAACATGTCCGACTCTTCGTCCGAAGATCCCGTCCCTCGTGTCGAAACAACACCACCAAAGGATGCTGCAACCACGAAAAAAATCATGTTCCTTCTCCAACAACGTGTAAATATTTAGGTTTTGCTGGAAAATCCACCGCATTTCATTTCGACCCACATCCCTGCTGCCAACTGCATAGGCAGTGTAATGGACTGGATCGGAACTGCCAGGTTTTTGCCATCTCGCCATGTCTCTGGACACTCATCCGCAAAAAACAACTCCAGTCCCGGCAAAGGATGCTACGTGCAGCTCGTAAACGTGAGGAACAGTAAAATCTTTCTCAGACACAACCTCTAACTACGACTACTCCTTTGTCTTTAAAGAAAGCCTCCAAATGTGCTGCTCCCCGTCCGCTGCCCCCCCCCTCCCCCCCGTTCATCCTCACAAACGATCTGCTCCTTCAGCTACGGAGGCGATCACCACGGTTGCCAGTACGTCCGGAGTGAAATCCACGGCAAGAATCTAGATTGCTCGACATCGTCTCGCTCCTGTCAAAATGCCGTCCTCAACTTCACAATCGTCACCGTCCTCTCAGAAGCTACATCCTCCATTGTCATCCACCCCAGTCCGTGTTCAACCCCCTGCCCAGTTTTTTCAAGTTTTCTCCC